>PVLD010014941.1:0-50473 GCA_004027595.1 Dinomys branickii
TTTCCCACGTCTCGCCCCGGCAGCCTGGTCCGCCCTACCACATCTCCCCCGGCATCTCAGAGAAATACGCCCAGTTTAAACTTCCCAGCCGAGGTTCCGGCATTCACGCTCACCAAGTCTGTCTCGAGCTGGTGGTGTTTATTAAGGAGGTTCGCTCCCTTGCTGCTCACCCGGTCGCCATCTTCCTGAGTTCTCACCTAATCATTTTAAAAGTTATGACCAACTGGGAAATACCTTTCTATTAGAATCTGAAACAGAGTTAGGTAAGTACCTTTTCTGTTCAAAACCGGTATTACTGGAAGCATTTTTTAAAATTTAAAAAAATAAAAGGAAAGCATATTAACAAACACATCTATTTATAAAATACCATAAGAACAATACTAGCAATACTGAATTACAGACAAAGTGGTAGGAAATCAACAATGGTTGTTGTATTAATACACTGATATCTTCAAAGTAGTTTCTCAAAAACAAACAGACATGCAAAATTTATCCAATAATTAATCACTAACCTTTCAGCAAAATGGTATTAGTCTGAAGTATAACCATGTTAGCTATCCTGTGTGTACATAATGTACATAGTTTCCCCTTCTTTCTTTTCTCTTTTCCCTCATCCCAGTTACTCTTTACTTTTGAGCAGTTTCCTTTCATTTCACAATGTCTATCATACCTCTTAAATTTTATTCACTCTTTTGGGTTGGTACAATAGTAAGATAATACGTTGCTTACCCATGGAGGTCTGATTTATTTCACTTATGAGTATGGTCTCTAGTTATGACCATTGATCTGTAAAAGCCTCAAGTTTATCTTTCTTTATAGCTGAGTAATATTCCATTATATAAAAATACCACAATATTTTTTATCTATCCCTCAGTAGATGGACATTTGGGTTGCTTCCACGATTTAGCTATGACAAATTGTGCTGCTATAAACATGGGAGCACATACATCGCTGTGATATGTTGTTTTCAGTTCTGGGAATATACCCAGAAGGGGAATAGCTGTATTAAATGGGACCTCCAGACCATAGTTTGCTGAGGAATCGCCAAACTGATTTCCACAGTGGTTTCACCAGTCTGCATTCCCACCAGCAGTGGAGAAGAGTTCCTATTTCTCCACAGCCTCACCAGCATTTGTTATTGGTTGATTTCTTAATGATAGCCATTCTTACTGGGGTGAGATGAAATCTCCATGTTGTTTTTATTTGCATTTCTCAAATGAATAATGATGTTGAACACTGTCTCGTGCATTTGTTTGCCATTTGTATTTCTTTATCTGACAAGTATATATTCATCTCAGAGGCCCATTTCTGGATTGGGTGTTTGAATTTGGGGGGGGGGGCTGATGTTTTTAAATTCTTTATATGTTCTAGATAGAAGACCTTTGTTTGAGGGACAGTCAGCTAAAATGTTTTCCCAATTTGTGGGTTTTCTTTTTATTCTGCTGGTGATTTCTTTAGATGTGCAGAAACTTTTCAGTAGGATGAGATCCCAGTTGTTGATTCTTTGAAGTACTTCGTGTGGTTTGGTTTTTGTTCATGAACTCTCTGCCTACCTCCATGCCTTTGAGGTTTTAACCTTTCTCTTCCAAAAGATTTAGTGTTTCTGCTTTAATATTGTGATCTGTGATCCATTTTGATTTGCGTTTGGTGCATGGTGATAGACCTGTGTCTATTTTCAGTCTTTGGTAAGTGGCAAGCCAATTTTACAGCATCCTTTATTAAAGAGGCTATCCTTCTTCCAGTGAGTTTGTTTGGCACCTTTCTCAAAGATTAGGTGGCTGAGTGTGTTTGTGGTTGTGGTTATTTCTTCTGGTCTGTTCCACTGATCCTCTGGTTGGTTTTTTAGTCAGTACCATGTTGATTTTATTACAGTAGCTTTATAGTATAATTTCAGGTCAGGGATTGTGATTCCACCTGACTTGTCTTTGTTGTCCAAGATTGCTTTTGCTATTCTGGGTCTTTTCTGGTTCCAGATGAATTTAAGGAATGCTTTCTCTAAGTCTGTGAGGTATGCTAATGGTAGTTTAATGGGAATTGCATTGAATCTGTAGAACAATTTTGGTCGTATGGCCATTTTCACAATGTTGGCTCTTCCTATCCATGAGCAAGGAATATTTTTCCATTTACCCAAATCCTCTTCAATGTCTTTTTTCAGAATACTATATATTTCATTGAATAGATCTCTTACTTTTTTTGTTAGATTGATTCCTAAATATTTCAATTTCTTGGATGGTATTGTGAAATGTATGTTTTCCCTAATTTCTCTCTCAGTCTGTTTGTTGTTCGTGTATAGGAATGGTACAGATTTCTGAGTGTTGACTTTGTATCCAGCTACACTGCTGAATGTGTTGATTAATTCAAGTTTTCTTGTGAAGTTTTTGGGGGTCTTCCATATACAGTATCATGTCATCTGCAAATAGTGGTAATTTTACTTCCTTTCCTATCTTTATTCCTTTTATTTCTCTCTCCTGTCTAATTGCTTTGACTAATGCTTCCAGAACTATGTTGAATAAAGTGGTAACCATGGACATCCTTGTGTTGTTCCTGATTTTAAAGAAAAGCATTCAGTTTTTATGATGTTGGCTGCTGGTTTGTCATAGATGGCTTTGATAAGATTGAGGTAAAGATCTTCTATTCTTATTTTCTGTATTTTTTTTTTATCATGAATGCATGTTGGACTTTGTGGAAAGTTTTTTCTGCATCTACTGAGATGATCATGTGGTTTTTGTCTTTGGTTCTACTGCTATTCTGTATAACATTTATTGATTTGAGAATATTGAACCATCCCTGCATTCCTGGCATGAATCCAACCTGGTCATGGTGTATGATTTTCTTCATGATTTGCTGCATTCTATTTGCTAGTATTTTATTGAGATCTTTGCATCTATGTTCATTAAGGAGATTGGACTGTAGTTCTCTTTCTTGGTTGGGTCTTTCTCTGTACAATACTTGTACTGGAGGCATTTTTAATACTCAATAAATTTTTTCTTCTACATAAATTAGAGAACAGAAACATAGACGGACAGAAACGGGATTTTAAACAACAAATCTGTGTCCAAATCCATACTAACTTAATTATACTGATATTAAACCAATGTGCAATTATTTAAGTTTCAGTAGTAAAGTACTAGGCAGTTTCAAATAATGAATACTTAAAAAGTTGCTTTTCAAGCCAAGAAAAGTAATCTGACAAAAACTAGTACAAATATTTCAGTAAAAATAAAATGATGCATTTCAAGGAACAAAGAACAGAAGCTTTATACCTGATAGATACTCCAATGGTGACTTACAATACATCTTGATAAGAGTTTAAGATTATCTAGGATTCCAAAGGCCACTACTTGATACGTCTGTAACATAGTCCAGGTTTACATAGGTATTAATTATCTTCACTGAATCTCTCAATAAGACTCCAAAATATATTGATTTGATCTCCAAAACCAATGCTTTCTTTCTTTTAATATCAGACAATATACTTTGAGATACTATGTTACTGTCTATTACATATGTACATAATTTTATTTTAGGGAATCAGTAAGCTCCAAGATGTACTTTGCCCATTGCTCAACACTACTCATGTTTTTTTAAAATAAAAATTTTATTAAATTTTTGTGATTTTTGCAGTGCTTTTAATGTAGCATAAATTTAAATGTTTTCCTCAGGGGTAAACCTGAAATTTCAATACTTTGTATATGATATCATTTGATTTTTATTTTAAAATAACTAATGAGTAAAATTGTTCCATTTCACATAAGGGAAGTAATATGGTGAGATGATACAGAAACCAGATAAATAATACATTAATTATATTCTCATAGTAAGACTGGTAGTAAAAGTTCTATAGCTACCACAAAAATTTAATAGGTCAATTAATAGCAATTTTATATCAAATGAAAATCCCTTCATCAACTCGTTTTCATTTCCCATTTATAAAATAACCAGGATCTACAGACTTACCATCCTATATATTCTTCAATATAATTAAAGAGACAAACACAAAACATTGTTCTCTGAATTGAAACCTACTGCATTAGGCTACAAACTTAGTAGTTAAACCTAAATGTGAAAGGAAAATATTACAAAGGAAGCCCTGATTACAGTATATTATTATTAAGCATAATATGACACAATTGGGATGCTACAAATATTTTATGAACTTCTTTTCTAAATGCAAGTAGGTGAGTTTCTTATGAAGGAAAATTATAGGGCAGAAAATTTCAAAAAGGTCTACAATATTCTCAGAGTACATAAGAAAAGGGCCAAGTGCTTAGCTCTGCTGAATTATCACAAATATAGCGATACCTTGGTTGCTGAATGGCTCCAAGCTTGAACTTTCCTCTACTTGAACAACAAAGTTCAAAAAAAACCTGTTCGATGTTCCTAACTCTGCTTCATAGTCAAACTGAAAATACAATTTGAAAAAACCTGCACGGGCGGAGGTGAATCAAGTGTTGTATCTCTGATACAAAAGGGTGATGGCTTCAGTCTTAGTGTACTCTTGCCCAGATTATACACGTAGTATGTGTGTTAGTATGTGGAAACACTCATCATTCTGTTTTTGGGGGTGCTTTATTTGCATAAAGTATCACTAACCATGGCTCTAAACAAAGCTAGTACATCAGCAGTGAAGCTAAGAGAAAAACTGTGAGAACCACAACAGAGTTAAAGAAAGAACTGCAAAATCTGTTAAAGTCTTAGAAAAAATGAATTTGTAAGTGTAATTTTGGAGGCTCAGAACCAATTACTTGGCCTTTCATTGTATCTTTTGGGAAAAATACATTTAGCTGTCAAACTTTTTGGTGTTTGAACACAAATCTAGAATGAATTGAGTTCAAAAGCCAAGGTATTACTGTAATTCCTTTTATAGTTCATAAGCATTATAAAGATATAAAAAGCTTCATTAGAAAATAAATTTCACAAAACTGAAAGACAAAACTGAATTCCTAATCACACTTAACAGATAAATCTTTAGGAATGCTGAACTATGTACTAAGAACAGTACTTCTACAAAGTTATGTCTTGCTGACATGCTAAAGTTACTATTTCAGAAATGGACTCTTAAATACCAATTCTAAGGACCTAAAGGAGAGTACTTGCCTAGCATGTGCAAGGCCCTGGGTTTCATCTCCAGCACTGGCAAAAAAAAATTCATTCTAGCTTTTATAGTTTACTGTATGTTCAGAAATAAATATAAAATATTCCATTATTTAATTTCAATTTATAAATAATTTCCCATCTTAAGGTCAAAACTTGTTAATGACAGTTAAGGAAAAAGGTAAATGTCAAATGGACTAATAAATTCCTTTGTAACTAGGGTGTGATTCTTACAAAGTTGTTTCATGGCATGTTGTCAAAGATCTAAACCAAATTACTAAGATTCAGTATTTCTTCATTTTACAGATGCTGGGTAATCTAAGAAACACATGTATTTTATCATCAGTATGTGCTATGAATTATTAATGAATACATGAATTCATAGGTACAGAGATGCAGAATACTCCTTTCAGTTAAATGGTCTGAAAAATGAGTAAAATTACTTGGAGGTCCGTGATAAAGCAAAAAATTGATGTTTTTCCAGTAATAATCTGGTTAGGAGGTAGCAGTATATAGTATTAGATTATATGAGCCTTTAGAGAAAAAGCTGTGTTTGAATCATGGCTGTGCCACTTACCGTGTGACATTAAGCAAGTGAAATAACCACTCTGAACCTCAGCTTCCACACATAACAATATGGGCATAAGACTAACTATACTGTAGGGTGGCTGTAAGGGTTAAAGTAAGAGTGGCATGTAGCGTAGTGAATAAGTAAGCACGTGGGTGTTGCTCAATAAATAAGACTGCTATTATCATTATTCTTTACCAAATTTCTCCTAAGGAATTTAAAAGCCTCCCAAAGAGAAATTATAAATTATAAAGTTTTATGATAATTCAAAGATGTAATACATTTACATTTCATTTCACAAATATTTACTGAACGTCAGAAAATGTGCTTGGTGCTGGGGATACAATGAAGCAAATAAGGAGGTACTGTGTTACCAGGTGCCTAGAGGTCCTCAAACAGGGAAGAGGAAGGGCAGAGATCTGCAGGAAGAAAACAGGATGGCAATTAATTAGGCAAACCAGAGAGAAAAGGATCATTCCAAGTAGAAGAAACAATTAGTTCAAAGACCCTGTAAAATGTAAAGTAAAATGCAGAATACCTAGAAAACAGAGACAGGGGAAAAGAAAAACAGTGTAAGGTAAGGCTGGAGAGGGAGATGGAAGACAGTTTATCCAGGAGATTTGACAAGCCATTAAAAATATTCTGGTCTTGATCCTAAAAGCAGTGACAAGCCACTGGTTTTCATTTCCAACAGTCATCTCTGGTTGCTTTTGTATTACCATGAAAAAGATGAGCAGATGTGAAGGGGACCACATGGCCTGTAGGGCCTAAAAATATTTACTAGTCCCACTGAGGAATGCAATAATAGATAAGCACAGACCAACTGCAAGCAACTGAAGAGGCCAAGGAGAGAGGCACCTGGGGTGGGAATGTGGAATCACTGAGGTATAAACGTTCTAGTAGTGAAGAGGAGAATTAAAAGGTCTTAGAACTAACAAGACACAATGAGTTCTAGGTTATCAACACGAATAACAGATTATCATCTGCTGAAATAGAGAAATCTAAGTCAACCAGCTTTCTTAAAGTTTTATTTTAAAGAGGACAAAAATAAAATTTCAAAAGAAGATAATAGAGTAACAATGGTTAAGACATTGGATATTATTATCTTTAGTTGCTCAGAGTATAAGATATAGCCATTTAATTGTGCAAACAATATTAGTACAAACCTTTCTTTTCAAATGAACTAAGGGAAATTAGTAGCATAACTATTCTAACTATATATATATATTGTGTGTGTGTGTTGTTGCTGTTCCTTTTTCTTTCCTTTTCTCTTCTCCTCCATCCCAGTTTTTCTTTCCTTTTGAACAGTGTCTCCCATTTTACAATATCTACTATAAATTTTGGATCTTATTTACTCTTTCAGTTTCTTATACTAGGGAGACAATTATGTTTACACATATGAGTCTGGTTTACTTCACTTGTAAGTATGGTCTCAAGTTGCATCCATTTACCCATAAAAGTCTCACATTTATCCTTCTTCATAGCTGAGTAGTACGCCATTATATAAAAAGACCATTTTCATTTCTCGATTGATGGACATTTGAGGTTGTTTTTAAGATCTAGCTATTACAAATTGGCTGCTATAAATTTGGTTACACACATTATCACTGTGCTATGATGTTTTTAATTCTTCTGGGAATATACCCTGACCGGGAATAGCTGGGTGGAAAGGGACCTCCAATCCTAGATTTTTGAGGAATCTCCACACTGATTTCTACAGTGGTTGCACCAGTCTATACCCCAACCAACAGTGGAGAAGAGCTGCTTTTTCCTTACAACACCCGCCCCCTGCCCCGCAGCATTTATTATTCATTGATTTCTTCATGATAGCCCTTCTTTCTGGAGTCAGATGGAATCTCAGCATTGTTTTAATTTGCATGTCTCAGATGACTGGTGGTGGTCAACCAGCTTTTTCAGGAAATTGAGTTCTGTTTAAAACTACTGAATTTAAGGTGATAAAGAATTGTCAAATAAACAGTTGATTCCTAAATTTAAAGTTCAGAAGACAGGCCTAATTACTTGTAACTACAATAAACAGCTGTAATTAAAAATAAACGAGTACCTCAAACTAGGAGAAAACCAGACAGGATACATATAAAACCTAGCCCAAGAAACTATAACATTAAAGGTTAGCCTCAGGAAAATCAGTGCACAAGTGGAGAAGCAATTGTATAATAAATTAGGGAAAAAAATTAACAGCATGGTATCAGAGAAGCTAAAAGAAGGAGAAACTTTAAAAGAAGAAGTTAATTATGTTAAATGCTGCTAAAAGTCCATTAAGATAAAAATAGAAAGCATTGTATGTACTGTACAAGCTTTGTAAGAACCATGAACAGGTATGACCTCAGCTCAAGCAACAAGTGGTATAGTTCCTCTACGTCAGAGTTTCATAAGCTACTTTCTAAAACGGCCAAGTAAATATTTTTTGCTTGCGAGCCAATTACTCAACTTTGTCACTACTGCTCCAAAGCAGCTACAGACAATAAATTGAGCATCGTGTGGTCAGTATGCCTTCCACGTATCATCTATAGCTGCTTTTGGACTATCACGACAGAGCTGAGCACTGGGAAAGAGACCACAGGGCCTGCAATCAGCAAATACATAAGATTCTTTACTGAAAAGTTCACTCATACTTGGTCGAAAGACTTCAGTTAAAACATTTGTGAGGGTTAAAAAAAGCAAGTCAACTGATGTTGTCTATGACACGATGCCAAACCTTTTAAAACATAAGTAAGTAGGTAGGGTGAAAGCAAAAAGACAGAAAAAATAAAACCCAAAATTCCTGTCACTGTGGAGTATCAGGAAGTTACACTCTTGCCTGAAGCAATTAAAACCTAGATAATTTAAACACATAAACTAACAATTTTCAAGACAAGAGAGTCACTGACAAAATGTTTCAGACAAAGATCTGTGATCTCTGAGAAACAGAACCAAGGTAAGCCCTGTGACTGATTCAGTAGTCAGAACCTTCAAGTGGAACCCAGCAGACTACTAAAGTGAAGAGAGGGAAGCGGGAGTCTAGAACTAGAGATTGCAGAAAAAGTCGTGGAAAGGTGCAACCTCTAAAGAAGGAAAATTCCAAAAATGTGCAGAAGATCAACTCTTGAGCTGAACAGTTACCAATAAGCACATGCATTTGAAGAAATTACCTGACGACAGGGGAAAAAACTACCCTAAAGAATTAGAAAAGTGTCTGGAGTTTGCTTAGAATGACAAATAATTCCTACACTAATAGCCCCAGTGGAAAATTTTATTAATTCATGGTGCAATCAGTACTCAAAGAAAAAAACCCACAAACATATAAACACAAAAATATCACTGTATTCCAACCAAAAATTACCCAGATATGTAAAGACAATTCTATATAACAGAATTACTAAAAGATATTTCAGGGATCATGATAACATGCATTCCATATATTTAGAAAGTTAGTAAAAAGATTTAAATGCAGGCATGGAAAATACAAAAACAGTCCAAAATGGACTATGACTTAAATTTCAAAGGCTGCCAATAGCAAACTAGTAACATTGGTGAAGAGGTATAGGACCTGGGACATTCATATGCTGCTGGTAAGAATATAAAATGTAGAATATAAAGTATAAAATGGCATCACCACTGTGGCAAACAGTGTAACATTTACTATTGCACACCCCACTACTTGAGAATTTTATTCCAGGTATTCACTCCAGAGAAATGAAAATGTAAGCCCTTACAAATACTTGGATATAGGGCTGGGGATATAGCTCAGTGGAATAAGCGCCTGCCTAGCAGGCGCAGGATCCTGAGTTCAATCCCCAGTACCGCAAAAAAAAACAAAAAAACAAAAAAAACCAAATACTTGGATATAATGTAAACACCATTTTTTAATGTCAAAAAAGGGGAAAACCTAGCAATGCTTGATATATTTAGCCAGGGAGGTATGGTATGTAATTATAAGGATAAATCTCAAAAACATGCCAGGACAAAGAAACCATACACAAAATTCTATATACTATGTGATTCCATTTTTATATATGAAATTCTAGAAAAGAGAAGCCTAATCGACAGCAAAAGGAAGCTGATCAGTGGACTTGAGCCTGGGAGTGTGGTGCTACTAGAAGATGACAGAGGGAAAACCTTCACCAAGATGGAAATTTTTTGAGTATAGAGATACCTTTATGGATAGGTATGCCTCCAAAAAAATCCATCACATTGCATTCAAGTATGCCGATTTTTATACCTCAATAGTTAATTTTTTTAATCTATAAAGAAATGAACTACAACAGGCTGAATGAATTTTAACAGGCCGACAAATAAGATGAGGAGGGCAAGGAAGTGGTATAGATAATATTTCTAAGAAATTTGGTTACGAAAAGTTAAAAAAAAAGATGAGGTTGTAACCAACAGGGAAGCCATTTGGTTCTCAATAGGGAAGTTAATTGGGACATGATTCATGTTTCAGTGAGTACTCACTCACAAAAAAAAACAAAACAAAACCCATGAATATATAAACAACCCAATAGGTGAGTGTCCCATTCTGTTTGATGCTCCATTGTGGACGGCTGTGAGCGAAGCAGCAGCAGTTCAAGCCAGAAAACGCATGGCACATGGCAGATGATGGCTGGGATCATCGAGTTCTAAGAGCTTGCTTAAACAAGTTCATAAGGAACTGTAAGCAGTATCAACTGATTGGTTTTAGCAGTACTACACAGGAAACTCCACGTGGAATGTGTAACACACTCAATGGTATGTATCTTTTGAGATATAACACTAAAATCAAAATTTGCATTCTACATAGCTTTCCAAAAATTGACTGTTTCCTAGTTTGAGTATAAAGCTGCCAACCTTAGATGTAGGTATACAAGTCATTTTACGTGACAGAAGAAATTAAAACATAACTGTTTAGTAACCTGATCATACATACAGTACAAGTACACACTGCCATTTCTAAAAGTATTCTTTTAATTTCAAATCTAAATGAAAATACTAAGGCTATGGGAAAATTCCAAATTAGAAATTTATGATTTCTTTAATCTAAAAGTATCATTAAAATCATAAGAAAATTGAAACTAGAACAAACAACACATAATAATTTAAGAAACAAGACAATACATTCTCACTACATTTACTTGGGTCCAAACATTGAAAAATTTCTCTACTACCTAACAATTTCTACTTTCACACATCTCAAAAAGATGACCCCCATTCCTTGCTCAATGCTTCATGCCTCTCAATAGAGTCAGAATTCTGATCTGAAAAAAAATCCTAGCAATAATAACTATAATATTACAATTTGAGGCAAAGTGCACACACAACCTAAAGAGTAGTATCTTAAAAAGAGATGTAGAATCTAACCTTGGATGAGTACTTAAAAAAATCTGCTAATTTCCTGTATGCTTAAGACCAGCTAAATGTAGTCAACAACTATGTAATGCAGAATTGACATGTGCAAGATAACTATATGAACTTAAGTTTTGCTGTTTCTGTCATGTTATCTATTTGCTCTGTATTTTATCACTGGTCAGAGGCACTCCTTCTCCAAAAAATTAAGAACTACCTTTTTTCAGCTATGTAGCATTCTTCACAATATTGTTTAAATAGATCTACTACTGAGGTAATAACCAGAAAAGGATTTTCTGAAAACACCCAGGTTGGACTTTGTAAAACTGTCAATATGATAAAAGAACAAAATGGCAGCACAAAGATGTCAGAATAATGAGCTATAACAACTGAACTCAATGCATATCTTTTGTGCCTACATTTTCAAAGAAAAGGCTATCTAGAACATAACTGTGACAAAGGGAGAAAGTGAACTATGGATCATATGTTAATCACTGTAACATTTCAGTGTAATAATGCTATTTAGTTTGTGTATGAGGATGCTCCTGTTCTCAGGAGATAAATGCGAAATATTAGAGGTTAGCTCTCATATTTTCAAATGATTCTGAAAAAAATGTTTAGAAAATGTGCATGTGTAGATAAATACACAAACAGCAAATGTGGCAATGTATATCATATAAAGGCATTTGCTATACATTATTCTTTAAACTTTTAGTAGGCTTCAAAATTTTCAATGTATGTAATTGAAAAAATGAATTTCTGTAATTACTACAAAAGAATGAACTAAACCTCAATTCCTTTTATGTGAAAATAAAAAAAGCTAAGAGAAAAAATAACTGCCCATTACAAAAGTGCTGAGGGACACTAGAGAAGCCACAAACCAATATTCACTGACTGTCCTTTTATGATACTTGATTGTTCCTGATTACAAAGCGAGCAATAACATCAGTATTTATTCACATTGTTCTGTGATGGTAAACCAAAGAAAATAACTAGCACATTATCTATTATTAATTCAATTAATCCTAAATTAACTTTTTTCTTTCAGGTCTAACAATTGGGTTAAATTGAAAATCACTGGTTGATTCCCATATTTATGTTAATGAAATATTATATCACAGACTACAATCTTCTTTTCTGAAATGTCCTTTCCAAATTTTGATATAAGCGTTATTTTAGACTGATAAAAAATCTGGAAGTTAATTTTCTTCTTCTTTCTCCAGAAAGTCTCTGTAAGAATAGTGTTATTTCGTCTTCTAATGTTCAATGGAATTCATTAGTAAAGCTATCTCTGCCTAGAATTTTCTTTAGGGGATGGTTTTTAACTACATATTTCTTTTATTAATGTATAAACAATTTAGATTTTCTTATTTTGTTAGTTTTGGTAAGTTGTTTTTTTAAAAAGGTTTTCTCCTCTAAATTCTCAAATTTACTGATATTGTTATTCAATAGGTCCCCCAATCGTGACATTCATGTCCATAGTATCTATATTTATACAAATTGTTTTATTCTTGATATCGGAAAATTAGAGGCACGGAAGGTGTTAGTTCCACCTATAATTTGTATTTCAGAATTATTTTATTAATATTTTCAAATAACCATATTTTCGTATCACTTATGCTCTTTCAATTATATTTTTATATTTCATTGTCCTCTACTCATCTTTGGTTTCCTGCCTTCTGCTTATTTTTGGGTTTAATATGCTCATTCCTTCCGGCAACATCAGGTAGAAATACACCTGGCTGACTTTAAACTTTTCGTCCTTTACAATGTAAAAACTGCTTCAGTGTATCCACATTTTTGCTTCATTGCTTAACTTATAACCACCTTGTTTTCTATGTGCACTTAACGGAAAACAGCATATTCTGAAATGGATTGGTACAATGTGCTATAAATGTGCTGCATGTAGTTGACTGAACTTCCCAGGTTCACGGGTTCATTTCTTTTTCATAATCAAATGTAGAATAATTTGGCCAATATTTTTTCAAACAAAATGTTTTTGTTCTTCCTGACCTTGTTTCAGAAATTCAATTACGGGTATATCAGGGTGCCTCATGCTGTCTCCTGGGTCACAGAGGTGCTGTTCACTTCTTTTCTCCAATTTATTTTCCTTTGTGCTTTTAAGTTTTCATAATTTATAGTCATCTGCCTATGAGGTTACTGGCCTATTCTTTTGTGTGCTTATTTTTGTAAGTCCATCTGAAGAATTTTTATTTAAGAAATTCCAATTTTCAGTGTTAGGATTTCCTTTGATTTTTTTTAAGAACAGGACTTTCATATTTCCCCTGAAATTTCTCATTTCTTACCCAATTATCTCTTTCACACAGTTCTTCTGAAAGGAGAGAGTAGGATAGTGAGTATCAGAAGGGTGAGGAAAGGATGAGATGAAGAGAAGACATTTAAGGGGCACAGGTGTAAGGTAATAAGCGGAATACTATCTCTGTAGGGTAACTATGGCTGATAAAGCTTTATTATTTCAAAATAGCCACTAGGGAGGACTTCAAGTATTTCCAACACAAATAATAAACATCTGAGGTAACGATGGGCCAAGTCCTTATCTGCTCATTACACATTATATGTATTTACTGAAATATACCTATACTTCATAAATATCTCAATTATGAATAAAAATATAACATTACTATATTGATATATTGTAGAGTCACATCCATACCACCATTATCTCATTATAAATGGATAAACACTATGTGGTATATACGTAAAATGGAATATCATTCAGCCTTAAATAGGAAGGAAATTCTGATACATACTACAACATGGATGAGTTTCAGGACATTATGAAAAATAAAGTAACCTTGTGTGAAGAGATTTCACTTCGTATGAGGTACCTAGAGCAGTCAACAATCAAACAGACAGAAGTGGATTGGTAGTTGCCAGAGACATGGTGGAAGTACTGGGAGGGGAATGGGGAGTTATTGTTCGATAGATACCGTGTTTCAGTTCTGCCAGATGAAAAGATTTTGGAGATGGATGGGAGTGATGCTGCACAACATATGGATTTATTTAGTATCACTGTATTGCACACTTAAAAACTATGAAGACAGTTATATATAATTTACTACCATAAAAATATCTGGAAAAAAATCATGACTAATATTTATTAGGTTATGGGAACTACAATAAAATTTATTCATCTCATTACATATTTCAATAATCTTTGAGAATTCTCACATTTTTCCAAGCATACACACACAATTGAAATTAATCTATATATAATTTAAGTTTGAAAAACATGCCATCAATCCAGAATTATTTACATATTAGTTTAACTGAATTGCTTATGATTTAGTAGCACTGTAGTTAAAAGTTCACAAAGATATTGGATCCAGACAGTAATTATATACTCAGCCTAATGTGTCAGTTAGTGGACATGCCTTTCAATGATAATTGTGTGTGTCTATATTAATATAAAATAAAGCCATCTTATACCACCTAACTTAGCTATTGTTTTGATAAGCAATTTTTATTATAAAAATATGATAAAATGGAAACGATCCCACCTATAACAAGTATGAGGATTTTATTTACACTTAGAGAAATATCCTTAAAAATGTAATTATGGCAAATACTGACATGTGCTACTTGTGAAAAATATATTATTGTAATGATCTAAGAAAATGAGTAATAGGTAAAATGAATTCATTAGTAAAATAAAGGCCTACACTTGGGCAGGTCACTGACTTGCATTAGTCCTCAATTTTTTAAACTGCCTTATGGTAACAGATGATTCCTCCATAATTTTTCTAGTTCTAAACTTTATATATTCTCCAATCTAATGTTCTCCTATTCAAGCTGTTCAACTGCTTGGATAGGAGAACATTAGATTGAACAATATAAATATAAAGCTTTCAAGTATCTATGGTACACGGTCATTCATTTCCTGTGTCTAGAAAAAATACAAATGGTAAATTTACAACATCACCAAAGTACTATTGGACATAGAAAGATCAGATAAACACAAACACAATTATAGACACAAAAGCAGACAGAAGGATCAGTAGAACATAATATAGAATGAAGAAACAACTTCAAACAAATAAATTACTTCATCTTTGATATAGGGGCCAAAACATATACTGGAGGGAAGAGGGCCTCTTTAATAAATGCTATCCACATGCAGAAGAATGAAGCTAGACCCATATCTCTCACCACGTCCTAAACAAAAATCAAAATGAATCAAAGAACTAAATTTTAAAACACAACCTACTGGAAGATAAAGTAAGAAAAACTCCTGAAGTTGTAATTACAGTAAAAGACATTATGAACAGAACTCTAGTTGCATAAGAAATAGTATGAAAAATCAATAAATGTTATATCAAATTAAAAAGCTTCTGCACAGCAAAACAAACAATCAACATAGTGGAAAGACAATTTACAGAATGGGGAAAGAATCCTCTGCTAGGTATTCAACAGGCAAAGGACTAATAACCAAGGACAGTGGGGGCAGACCTATGCCATATGTGCCACAGCAGCACAAAGAGGCCTCTCTGTCAGCACATGTGCCAAGTTACCCCAGCAGCCAACATTGGATAACAGTCGTTTTTTCTAAACTAAAATATTCAAGTTTAATCATAGTGTTGGCATTTTATGATACCTAAGTAAGTTCTGAGTGGTAGCATGGGGACTTGGTCTCTATAAGGTTCACCATCTGTGATCTAGGATATAAAAAGCACTAAAAAAATTAGACCTTCAAAATAAAGCAATCAAAAACTGGACAAGTGAAATGAATAGACGCTTCCCAGAAGTACCAATAGTTAAATAAATATATGTAGACACGTTCAGCACTGCTGGAATTAGAGAAATGCAAATTAAAATGACAATGAAATTCCATCTTACTCAAAAAGAATGGTGATCATCAAGTAGTAAAATAAAAAATGCTGACCAAAGTGCAGACAAAAAAGGAACCCTTCCTTCTACATTGTTGGTGGAAACATAAACTAGCACAACCACTATGGAAATCATTACAGAGATTGCTCAAAAAACTGTAACTAGAAATTCTGTTTTACCCAACTATTCCTGTTCTAGGTATCTTCTCAAAATAAACAAAAGATATCCCATCATATTACAGTGATCCGTGCATACCCATGTCTATAGCAGCACAATTCATACTAGCTACATCTTGGTAGTGGCTTGCATGTCCATCAGCAGATGAATGGATAAAGGAAAAGTGGTATCCATCCACAATGCAGTCCTACTCTGCCAGAAAGAAGAACAAGTCATTTGAAGGAAAATGGCTACAACTTGAGACATAACGTACGGTGAAATAAATCAGACTCACAAACTTAAATATCCCATGGGTTCTCCCTATATGAGAAACCCAAATTATAAATAAAAACCAAAATAAAAGTCAGATAACAGAAGTAGGGAGACAGCTCTTTCACAATGGTAAGGGGATCAACAGACTGAAGTGGGGAAGAAGGGGAAATGATAAGATGTAAGTCGTCTTATTTAAAATTTACTACTTACAAATACAATGCCTTGAGGATTGGTAACTTCCTTGCTCCTAAGAAATTTCCAGACAACCCATTACTGAATCAAAAGATACTCATATTTTCATGGCTACTATTCTACGTAGCAAATATCTTAACAGCAATATTAGATTAATATGTGCTTTTATAACATTTTGGAATAAAAGGCTCAAAGAAATGGATACCAAACAGTCATTTAGTCACCTAGGGTTAACTAAGGGAAAGACTAGGTTATATAGGACTTCACTAAGCTAAACAGATAAAGGGCACACCAAGTCAAACAACTAGAAGTATTTTTCTAAGGAATACTTTGTACATCAGCCTTTACTCCTCGTATCTTTGACTTGCAAAATAAATAAGAGTACAAAGAGAAAGCCCTTATTATCTCTATCTCTTGCCATCTCTCCCTTCAGCAGTACTGGGAACTGAATGTAGGGACTTCGCAGTGAGCTACCTCCCCAGGTCTTTTAAAACTCTTTTGAATTTTTAAGCAGGTCTTACTAAGTCACTAAATTGCCCATGCTGTGCTCAAACTTACTGTACTCCTGCCTCAGTCTCTGAGTGCTGAGACCTTATTCTCTTTAATAAAATTAGACAATAATTAATTCTTTTGCTAATAAATAGGAAGCAGCAATAATGATGATGTAACTTGAAATACTTGGTAAGTTTTCATAATCAAAGGACTACATCTTAGGTGGAAATTAGATACCTAAACCTGATATACATACAACAGAAGTGCTTTTGAGTATGGCCAACCTAGTTCTGAAATGTTTTCATTACTTTTTATCTGTGAAAATTTCTTGGTGGGTTACGATTTTTTTTTAAGTACTATTACTAAGTTTTCTTCGTTGGCTCCTTATTATCTACAGAAAATAACTTTTAAAAAACTCATATCTGTTAAGTCTTATGGGTTCTAATATTTGTAGCTTTATTTTTAGAAAATTTTATTTATTTATTCATTCATTCATTCATTCATTCATTCATTTATTTTGATGCTGGGAATCGAAGTCAGGACCTTGAGCTTGCCAGGCAGGCGCTGTGCCCCTGAGCTGTATCCCCGGCCCTACCTAGTAACTTTAAAAACAGTATATATTAGTAAAATTGACAGATAAAACTATCAGCTATGTCATCATCACAACAGTTAACATTTATGGAGCACTAGCATATCATGCACTGTACCAATTAGTTTATATACACTTTCATTTAATCTCTTTTCCTAAAAGGTAAATTCTATTATTCCTACTTTCTATAAAGAAAAAAGAAGAATGAGATTTGTATATTTGACTAAGATAGTAAGGCTAATTAGAGAACTGGCAATTGCATCCAGACAATATGATCTTAAAGTCATGATTATATAGAAAATGAAAAAAAAAGCTAGGCGTGGTGGCATATACCTCTAACCCCAGCACTTGGAGGCTGGGCAGGAGGATTTCCATGAGTTTGAGGCCAGTCTAAACTACATAGCAAGACCCTGTCTCAAAAGAAAGAAAGAAAGAAAGAAAGCAAGAAAGAGAGAAAGAAGGAAGAGAAAGAAAGAAAAATTAGCTAGCTGAATGCTGATCTAATCTTGTTACAGTGTCTGAAGTATTTTTATTGAAGTATTAACTTTTAAAATTTAGAGTCTATAGATAATCAGCAATGAAATCCTTACACATAAAATGCCAGAAAGAAAAGAGTCAACATTTGAGAACTAAGACATTAGTAGATTACAGTTTTCTAAAAACTACAGTGGGAGAAATTTGATTTAAAAGCCATTTTGTCTTTACATATGTATAACCTTATGCACTTTAGTTCTTGGGACAATACACAGAACCTACTGATTGAATATTACCTTGGAAAACTTTAGCAGTCTTTAACATATACTGGGTAAGTGACACCTCCCCCTTCCTTTCTCTAGATCTTAGGTTAAAACAGAAGCAGGACTGGATCAGCCATTCTGATTTGGAGTGGGAGGTCACCCATTACTAAACAAACCGTTCTAGTCAGTTTTAACAAAAAAAAGAAACATCTGTATTCATCAATTTAGTTCAGTGGTCTCAACTTTCAGTTAGCATCAAAATCACTTGAAGGACTTGCTGGTCCACCCTCAGATCTTCTGATTCTGTGGCTTCCCTGGAGAGCCCGCAAATTGGCATCTCTAACACTTTTCCAGGAAGGTTAATGCTGCTGACTATCTGGGACCTCAATTTAAGGCCAAGGCCCTCTTTCAGTTTTCTAAACTTTTAAAGCCTCATTCATTCTGATGAACATAAAAGTATTTATTATCTTTTCTCTTTCATTCTTATATTCTCATCCACCCCACTGCCCTAAAACATTTAGAAAAAGAAATCAGTTTATTTTCCCTTTCTTCAAAATCACTGTTTCAAATGTTTTGTTTAATGTATAAGTAGGTGAAAAGCAGCATCCTCACTTTATATGCAATATGTATAATGCTCCATAATTTACAACTTCAACATGTATTTATTTAGCATTCATAATTCTGTTACGATTAGACAATTCTGACTTTTAAAGGCAGTCCTCGTATTTGAATTTTGTTAAATTGTAAAAACCTCCTCTGTTCTCGTCTTTGGGTGAAACAAGGACATAAGGGAATGTCAGGCAGCTAGGATGGAGGCCCTGAATTAGTTTACTTTAAAACTAAACGTTTATTTGAATAAGTCAACATATCAGAGGGCCTGATAATTAACTGAAGCAAACTATCAGGGCCTCATACAAGGTAAGAAACAAAGAGTAGGTCCCTAAACAAACGGGAGAGACCTTGGAGGAAGTGAAATGCAAATGAGGCAGCTTGAACTCATCGAAGGCAACGTCTGGTTTCTGCCCTGTTCACTGTCCCAAAAGGTGTATAAAAGGCCGGTGGACTTACATATCCTTGGTTTCTCACCTTATGAAACCCCTGCCCGACTAGCAGGGAGCTTTTCCTCTTATTCTTTCTAACAAACGCACATTTGGCCGTTCTCCACTGCTTGCTGCTTGCTGTTTTGTTGGCTTCAATCTTTGTTGCCCCCAAACAAGGACCTGAAAGCTAGAGGGAGCTGGTTACAAACCATTTCTTTTCTTTTCAAGTAATTTATTTTTAAAATTAAGATACAATAGAACTGATGAAAGCATGTTAGCATAATAATGCAATTATGAAAAAGAGCAGTGAGTATTATTTTTAATTTTACTGACAAGAAAAACACAATTGGAGGTTAGTATCACAAATCTAGTTAATGGCATACTGTTCCCCTAAAGAATAACGGAAAATAAAAGGAGAAACAGGCCAAGTGTGGATGGCACAGGCCTACAGTTCCAGAACACTGGTAGGCTGAGGCAGGAAGATTCTGAACTGAAGCCCAGTCTGGGCAAATGACTAACTATCTGTCTCTAAATTTAAAAGGGGAGGAAGATGTAACTCAGTGCAAAGGCCCTGGGTTTAATCTGTAGTTTGGGGTATGGGGTGCTGGGGGTGCAGCTTTCAAACAAATTACAGATATGATTATATTAGAAGTCATGCTTATTGTCTCTTCCTAGCACGGTGGCTTATGATTCAGATTGGCTGGTCTGGCATCAGGATACAATGTGAACTTACTTATCTGCTAATACTTTAATCACTGTAAATACCTGTTCTAAAGATGAATGATTCACAAACTGTCCATAACCAATCAATAAATCTGCGTTAAATCAGTTGATTTCCAACATGTACTGATACGTATGTATATTAGATGTTCCGAAAAACTATATTACATGGAATGCCTTCAAAGAGAATTTTACCATTACATTATAGGGAGATACATTTTTTTAAAAAACTTTTATCTTACCAGTAACATCAGCTTTTTAAAAAGCATCTGCACTGTATTAAATTCAATGCTAAGTACGTGCCACATTTTATTAAACCATCACGTCTACACAAGGTGATCAAAAATATGGTAAATATTTAAAGTTTTAAACATTTAGTACAGTAATTCCCCTCAAAATACTTCCCCTGACTTTGAGCACTCTTATCCCATTGTTCTTACCACTTTCTTAAATCCTCTATTGTGAATGTCTTCACAAATGTGATCAAGAATAATGGTGAATGTTGCTGCCCACTGCCAAACAAGGAAAAGGCAGGCTTGTAAAAACATGATGGTGTGTCCTCACTTTATTCACTGCATCTTGCATCATGCAACTTCTGGCTGTTCTCCAAAATAAAAATGAACATTTTGAATCAATATATATTTTAAATTAATTGGGGACATCGAAGCAGCCACAGCAGTGCAACTGAAGACACAGAAGAGGACTTGCAGAACTGCTTCAGGGGCTGGGAAGATTCAGGGACTGTGTGTGAAGAGAAGTGAGGGTGAATATTTTGAGAAGGATTAAGGGCACTGTGTCTTTTATCATAATGAATTTTTAAAAAGTTAAACACATACTGTATTTTAAAAAGCACACCTTGTTTGTCACAGGTACCACTCCTGTTGATAGGTGAGGCGTCTAATACTCAGAAAAGTTCATGGATTTCCCAAGGATAGCAAGAGTTTAGTAAGGCCTCCTTAAGAGACCCACCAGAACTACCTTCATGTCTATTAAACTGAAACCCTACACTGCTTCCCACTGCAAGACTGCACCTTTATTCTAACCAGATGAATTAAGTCTTAAATGGATTGCTGATAAGTACTTTATTTTGAAGAAGACAATTACAGGCCAAAGTTTCTAGACTATATAGCCTGTATTTCAACACACTGACTAGAATACGTAAGGTGACTATCTTTATAATTCCTACCTCAGGTTGCTTTTTTAAAGGTGCACAATGAATAATCATCCTTATCTTATAATACATGACAGAGGTTATATGCAGTTCTCATTATGATGCTTTCTTAAATTCTAACTGCTAAACTTAAATGAGAAGCACTTGGTATAATCTGAAAAATATTCAGTTCAATTAAAAGTAATTGATGCATGGTGAAATAATTCTTCCCAAAGCTACTGTAAAATCTTCAAAAAAAATAAAGCTACTTAATAATTTTCATCTCCTACAGGCTAGAGAGAAGCATTATTGCATATTAAAAATTGGAGTGTAGTTTTCCCAGAGGTAAGAGAAAGTTATTAAAACAACCTATTTATTGTTGATATAACTATCCATTTGTGCCACACAAAAAGTAACAAATTTCAGTACATTAAAAGAAAAGCTAATTAAGGCATAATTAGTATTTTCTGTATTTTGATAATTAGGGGTTAGTTGGCTATTCCTTTTCAAATTTCTATTTGAAGCACCCGACAATGCCTTTAATGAGCAACTAACGCTATTGAATCCCTCATGGCTGAGGAGTTTAGTGACCACTACTACATTACTTTCATTTATCACTGCCTCTTTACCTATAAATTAATCTAGCCCTGTAGCTATGTTGATCTACTTTATATCAATTTCTTCATCCATATCAGCTGAATATGTATGGCATTAACCTCATTTGCTAGTTGAGAAAAGCAGAATTAAAATGAGATCTAATTTCTTGTGCACAGCACAATTTCAGAACTGCCTGCTAATTTCCACCACCTGTCAGTGTGAAGAGCCTTTACTTTCTTGTAATTAAATAAAACAGTATATTTTTTAGCAGCTCTGAAAAACGCTAATCTTTCAAGAGCATTCAGTGATCATTAATCATTAGGACAGTAAAAAAGCTTCATTCCAAATGCTCACTTACCCTTTGTCAAGGTGGAAAATTTTGTTTTTGCTTTTTAACAGGAAAGAAAAAAAATATATAACAGATGGAATATAAAAATTAACTATTATATTTTCTTTTCCTGAAGTTTCAATTTATCTGGTTTACTGCCTCATAGTGGCACCAGGCATTACTAAACTAAAGGTACCTAGTTCAAAACAATAAGCAGAAATACAAAAAGCACAACATACCACAATTTTCTCTGAAATGAAATGAATGCACATTGTAGACATTTATGTGTATGGAACATAACTTTTACAAGACCTGGAATATAAGCTAAAAAGTAATTACTGACAACATACTGTTTTTGGAGTGTATGAGGTGGTGCTGCAGATTGAACCCAGGGTCATTACACTGAGCTAATCCCAGTCTTTTACTTTTTTTTTTGAGACAGGGTCTGGCTAGCTATGTATATGTACATTTTTAAATTCCTTCAATAAACTGCCTATTCTATTATGAATTAAATTATTGCTTAAAAGTTCCTTTGATCAAAGGCAGTACCAGTTAGATTTAAGACAACTATAGTTAAGCACTTTCAATTGGCTTTATTGAACTCCAGTATATATGCTATAACCACTAGAGAAAATTTAAAAATATAAACAAAATAATTATTCATTTTTAATACAACAATTAATATTTTATCACATTTATTCTTTTTGCTAATAATTTAACTTGTACTGTTTTACATCACTGAAACCATATCAAATACATGTAAGTTAACAGGTAATATGCAATTCTGGCCTAACATCCCCATATATTTTTCAATAAGCCTAAGCTGTTAATTTTTCTTATTGGATATAGGTAACAACATAAATAAGCAATGAACAGTATATATTTGAGGATTAAAAAACACCTCCAATATATCATTAAAGTATTTACTTAATATCAGGCTCTTGGGACTGATATTTTTTCTTCAAATAGTAATGTGCCTTGAGGATAGTATCTGTTATTACCTGATTATATTTGCACTACCAAAAAAGTACAATATATTAATACATAAATGGTTAAGTAACAAATATAACAAGTACTAAGGAATTTTAAAATAAATGATTAGAGGGGAAAATGATCCACAATTTCCCTCATTCTGTTTTGGGGAAAATTTGATTCCCAGGGAATCACTATTCTGAAGGCTGAACTCCTTTTGGAAATATTTGTTTACAAACAAATAGTTAATAGGGACTTTCCTTATCTTTCCAATCATCAAGTCACAATTTATAGTAGGGGTTAAGCATTCACAAAAAATAAAGATGTGGGAGAGGCTATACACACAGATGGATTATTTACACAGACTGAATGTCTTCAGGGTTTCTGCAGCAAAAGTAGGATAGATTCATGCTCATCTTGATCTCCTCCAAGCAACTTACTTAAAGCAATTATGAGCAAAAGACAGAAAATACTTTGAGATACAGTATGAGATTCCCAACATAACTAACTTGACACTAATAACAAAAATAACCAACTTTAGCACTAGCATCACAGTAAACACCAAAATTACTGACATGTATTCATTCACATATGACCTTCCTTTAATCAAACTGAATTATTTTTAAGGGAACATATTCTACCTCAATACTTCAATATTCAAAGTTTCCCGTCTGCACCTTACAAACTGGTCAGTAAGGTATTTGCAGAATCTCTCAATTTTTAAGAACATCTAGTACCCAGGGGAAGGGGTGATCAAATAAATGCAAATGGATACAATTTAAATTATGGAAAATCTTTTCCCATGGAGAAGACTGTATGTCTCACTTTTTGGCTTGTAGGACAAGATTATCTTGTGTATTGTTGCTACAAGACCCAATAACTACCATGAAAAATTACAAAGTAAGGCAAGGGTTAGAGTTACATAATTTAGTAACTAAAATGTCTTTAAATTGAGAATATGGTTTAGTATTAAAACTTTTAAAAAATAATCATAGTGGTATTCTACAAATCTTTTTTTTTTTTTGGTACTGGGAATCGAATCAGGACCTTGCACTTGCCAGGCAGGCACTGTGCTGCTGAGTTGTGTCCTCAGTCCCCACATATTTCATTTATTCTTACTTCAATTTCTTAGGATAAAATTATTTTAAACATTAGAGCTTAGAATACAAAATTTATGAGTCTCCATCACAATAAATTATTACTTACCACTTTATTTCTTCAAACTAATTATCTAAGAGAACAATCCAAAGACTGGCATTTATACTGAAAATGTATATACATGGAGTTTCGCTTTGTGCATTTCTAAATACATCTTTTAATAAATGTTTCAGAATTCATAGTCATTAAAATATAAAAAGAATGAAGTGCAGATTAAAACCACTCATCTAAGCATGCCTTTTGTCAAGCAATCATAAAGAATAATCATCTTTGTTTTCTTTCAGAGTCCAGCATAGTGTTTGACATAGGGAGAAAGTAAGCAAATCACTATATGAGGAAAACACACCTGTGACAATTAAGGGTGGCTGTAAATGTATAATGTTCTAAAAGATTTGGGGTTTTTCTCTGTTAAGTATTTTAAAAGTTTTCAAACTTTATTCATAGGCTGCTTTCACACTGCAACATACTGTATAAAATCTTATAATGTGCTTTATATGTTTTTTTTTGTCGGTACTGGGGATCAAACTCAGGACCTTGTGCTTGCCAGGCAAGCACTTATTCCACTGAACCATATCCCCAGCCCCATGTACTTTTTTTGAGTGGTTAGTAATTTGACCAGGGTTTTTCTTTCAATAATCATATACTGTATTTAATAAGTATCTTTTATATTAATATTCAGATAAACCCTTAAAAGATAATTTCTCTACATTCTTTCCCAATTAATTTATCCTACTTGATAATATACAAACTATAAACATATTCTGTATGCCTGCTTAACCAAATAGGAAAGCCAATTAATTTATCCTACTTGATAATATACAAACTATAAACATATTCTGTATGCCTGCTTAACCAAATAGGAAAGCCAGGATTCAAGATATAATCTTAATTGTCACAGATATACTTTCCTTATAATTTATAAGACTGTCTTTGTTACACTGGAATATTTAAAATGTTTAAATGTTTACTATTTAAAATGGTTTAAAACTACTGCATATTTTTCACCAAAGTGAAAATTCAATGCACAAAAGTTTTCTTGTGGTTCAATTTCCTCATCACTTTTCCCAAGTACTGTGACTAAAACACAGAGATATGTTTTATCCAGAATCAAAATATATTTAACATATTATTTCAGTATTGGATTGCACTTATGGTGACAGCAGTCTAAGTTACCATATTATTTTTTGTTTCCTTATTTAAAGTGCTTTCTACCCAATTCAACAGTAACTGTTAGTAACATGTACACAGGGAAAGTAAACAATTGTAGGGAGAGAATGCCATCTACTGATTCATGTGTGTACTCAACAGTAAGAGAAAAGCTGGATATCAGGTGAGAGTAATTACACAAAGCAACTTAAGAAATCCAAATATAAAAGAAAATTGAGATAATTACCATGTTTATTTCAAACAGTTTGAAAATATTTCACTAGGTACTTAATGCAAGTTGCAAGTTACTCAACAGAACTACAAGGATACAATGAACTTACTGATCACAAATTTATGAAAATTTGTTTATTTATAAACAAGACTTTTCCTTAGGTACTGAGAGTCAAAATGAGCAGAACCCTCGCTTGATCTTAATAAAGTTATTTCCTATTTAGGAATTTTTACAATCTCCTATCTATAAATGTGATTTGTACATAAGGTGATTACATAACTTATCCTCCAAACAGGGACACTTTTGAGAACAGAAGGTGAAGTTGTTAATTAACAGTTAGGCCAGGAGCAAGCAAGTATATCTTGGGCAAATATGGATGCACAATCATCTCATTTATAAATTACTGTCCTGCTTTAAATCCTTCTGACATCGTAACCTTCCCAATCACTTAAGAATCTCCCTGGAAGACAATTTAAAAATTTTAGAAATTAACTTGATTTAGGAAAACGAAGGCAAAACAAAGTACAGGTGGGTACTCCTAGGTAAGACAGTGCTCCTATACAATGGCTAACTCAAAAGAGCCTGTATGGTTGGTTTTTTTTTTTTTACTTTTTATTTCACTTGAATTTGTTGGCACTAATGAATACATTTTCTTGAGAAGGTAACTGCTTCATAGGAAAATTCAGTCACACATTCGCATGACAACTGGAAGGAATGTTTTCCAGTTGACATCTGGTAGATGCCAGGAACTTGAAGTGAAAGCAAATTTGAGGGATGGGTGGGTGGGGCAGAGAGAGAGAGAGAGAGAGAGAGAGAGAGAGAGAGAGAGAGAGAGAGAGATTGAGTGGCCACAGAAGAAAGAGATGCACATCACTTTAGAAGGAAACTTCTTTGGTGGTAACAGACTAGGATATCCAAAAGGCCAGTAAAAAAAAGGGAGAGCCAATCTCTAAAACTTGCTGTTTAAAATTTTAAATACAAAAAAGCAAAACAGATTTGTTTCTTTCTCTATTTCTTGTATCCTGTATTGGGAATCTAGAATTCAGGCAAATACTATTTACAGTATGTTTTATTAGTTTCATTGATTAAATTGCTCTTTATGGTTCTATTTTGAAAGGAAAATATATTCCTAGAATTTTAAAAAATCACTTTTTAAATTAACTTCTGAAATTCTACTTGCTGCTAAGCTTTTGTCTCCAACCAAAGAAAAACTAATGTTCACAGTATGGCTGGCTTGAATTAATAGAGGTATTTAAGAATAAAGTTCAAAACTTCCAAAATGGCTAGTTATTTAGAAGCCAAAATATGCATATAGTAAAAAATGTAATTATTTATAATTGTTCAAATTGTAATTGTTTAAAATTTATGGTTACGGTAAATGGCACCAAACATCACAAAATGAAATAAAGGAAAGCATTAGTAACACATACTAGTTAATAAGTGGTGCATATAAAAAGAAAGAAAAAACACTAGGAAAGTCTCATTCCCTTAATAGTCCACTATATGTATTAGATTTTTAATGTCTTAAATAGTATCTTAATACTTTGAGTAGGATAAATATATTTAACTATCAACCACATTTGAATTAGTATATTTTATTATTCCAAGATAATGCTGGATTATACATTAGTAAAACTCCTGAGTAGAAACTTAGGTATCTCAGGAAGAACCCACTGGCTTTCTTCACTGCAAGAATTTAATGTTCAGCTCTCTCAGATTTATTAGGGTAGATATCATTTATAAATGTAGTTTAGCTTTACTAGTCTTTAATCTTCTAACATTTCATTTTTTCTGTATAAGTTACATTTCCTTTCATTCCTTATTCTCTTTAGAGTTCTAAGAAACTAAGGGATAAATATGAATACTGGACTTGGTATGTTTAAATAAAATTCTGGTAATTATCTTTTCTGTAGATTATTAAACATTTCAAATATAGAGAAAGGCACAAAATACAATAAACACCCCCACACATTTACCATGCAGATTAAAAAAAAAAGATATAACTGAAATGGTCATTCTTCCCAAATCCCCATCTTTTTCTCAGCCATTGATACCTATTACCTAAATTTACTATCTACCAGTCCTGTGTATACCTTTACATTTTACTATAAATAGAGTTCATGAAAATATACTACTCCTTACATATTTGATACAGGAAATATCATATTCAGTACATCCTTACATAAACTTTTCCATACAGTATTATGGAGGCTTTCTTGGATTTACCAAAGGTGAATGTAATTTTAGGCCATTTATTTTTCACCGTTATGTAACATTCCATTGTATGGCCATACAATAACATCCACTTTCCTATTGATAGGCAGTTTCTTTCTTTTCTACAATTACATAACAGGCTTCTATCTTAATAAACTTTCCTTTAAAAATTTTTGTTGAGGTATGATATAAAACACATACATTATGAGTTTATGAATCTTTATGTTATGAAACATAGTGTGTACAATTATGTACACACTCATGTAAGCCCTATTATAATAAAATAGTATAAGCTCCCCAGAAGCCTCCCTTGTTTATTTTCCCAGTCAATATATTCTCCCTACTCAAAAGTAACCACATTCTGACTTCTATCACCATAAATCAGTTTTGACTGTTATTGAAATTGGTAAATGGAACTGTAAGACAAGTGCAGTTTTGTGCCTGACTTTTTCATTCATCATTGTAGCTAAATTGATTACTATGAATATATCATCATAAAGTCATCCAAAGTTTTTGTCTACATAGTTTTTTTAAAAAAAAGGATTGTGTAACATTACATTGTATGCCTACAGATTAATTTATTTACCCACTTGTCTGTTGATGGACATTTGGGTTGTTTCCAGTTCTTCAATATTATAAATGAAGCTGCTATGAACATTCTTGAATCTGGTAAAGATATAAACTCATTAGCTTCTAAGTACACATCTAATAGGAAAACTGATGAAATACAAGGTCATTTATGGCTAGCT
The DNA here is from genome assembly GCA_004027595.1 of Dinomys branickii. Classification (NCBI taxonomy): domain Eukaryota; kingdom Metazoa; phylum Chordata; class Mammalia; order Rodentia; family Dinomyidae; genus Dinomys; species Dinomys branickii. The sequence continues at coordinate 28,575 of PVLD010014941.1, forward strand.
TTAGTAGATATGATCAGATAGTTTTCCACAATATTGTATCAATTTACACTCTCACCAGAAATGAAAGACAGTGTCATATGTTCCGTATCGCCAGGACTTGTTTTGTTAGTTTTCTTAACATTTAGCTGTTCTGTCAGTTGTGCAATATCTCACTTAGTTTTTAATTAATATTTCTCTAAGGATGATGAACACTAATAAACATTTTTTATGTTGACAATTTGGATGCATTCTTTCAATATATTTAAATCTTCATACATTAAAAACGTGAGGTTTTGGTGGTTTTTTTCTTTACAACATTCTACCTACTATGTAATTCATCCACTTATAATTCAATGATTGTAGTCAATTTTAGAGTACTTCAATACTACACAAAAAATCCATATACTTTACCCCAGGGCCCAATCTCTAATATCCTAGGCCTATGTACCCAGTAATGTACTTCCTGTTCCTATACATTTGCCTTTTCTAGATATTTAACGTACATGTAATCATCTTGTATGTGTTTTCTGTGGCACCCTTATTTCACTTAACTATCATCATGTATACTGTGGCATACATCATTACTTGATTTCCTTTCATAAATTAACATTTCATTTGGGAATATACCAAATTTTGTCTATTCATCATTTCATGAACATTCTGATTTTTTCTACTTTACAGCTGTGAGGAATAATAATGTCAGTGTATATTTCTGTAAAATTTTTGTATAGGGATGTTACTTCATTCCTCTTGGGTATATACATGGGAATGGAATTACTTGATCTATGAAAACTCTACGTTTAACTTTTTTTTCCTGTACTAGAGAGTGAACACAGTCTTCACTCTGAGCTACATCCCCAGCCCCACCCCCCACCTTTTTTATTGGGGACAGGGTCTTGCTAAAATGCTAAGATGTCTAGGCTGGGCTTGAACTTGGAATCCTCCTGCTTTATCCTCTCAGAGCACCGGGATTAGAGGTATGCAACATCACTTCATTTTATGGTTAACTTTTTAACAACTGACAGACCATTTTCCAAGTTGGCTGCACTGTTTTATATTCCCTCTAGGAATAGACGAGGGTTCCTTTTTCTCCATATTCTACCCAACACTTGTTATGAAGTCTTTTTATTAAAATCACCCTAGTCAGTAGATAGTACCATCTCTCTGTAGTAGAACATGAACTTCCCTGATTAATAATGGTGAACACCTTTTCATGTTATTGGCCACTTATATATCTTTGGACAATGTTTATTTGGGTAGATTTTCTTTTCTACATTCAGGTATCTTTTCCCAATCTTGTGGGTTGTGTTTTCATTTTCCTGATACTGTGCCTTGAAGCACAGAAGTTTTTCATCTTGATAAGGTCCAATGTACCTATTCTTTCCTTTGGTTGCTGGTGTTTTTGGGTACCATATGCAAAAACCAACAAACCCCAAAATATTGTCCAACCCCAACTTGATCCTGTGTTTCTTTTTATCAGCTTTATATTTTAATTATGATATTTAGGCTGATTCTCTTTGACTAATTTTTGTTTAAATTATGAGCTAGGGGTCCAACTCCATTCTTTTGTATTTGAGTATCTAGTTGTTACAGTATCATTCATTGAAGACTAGTCCTCTGCTATTGAATTACCTTGGTCCTCTTCTCAAAAATCATCTGTTGTTAAGTATCAGGGTTTATACCTGTGCTCTTCAATTTCATTTATTTCATCTATATTTCTACTCTTATGTTAACACCACACTGCCTTATTATTGTTGCTTTGTAAAAAGATTTGAAGTTAAGATGCAGAACTCTTCCAATTTATTTCTTTTCCAAGGCTATGTTGGTTATAGTTTTTTTTATTTCACATCAATTTTAGGATAAGCTTGTTAATACCTGCAAAGACGACAACTAAGATTTTGTTAAAGTGAGTGTTGAATATACACATCAATTTGCAGAGCACTGCTTAACAATATTAAGTCTTCTGACCCATGATCAATGGATCTTCTATCATTTGATCTCCTTTGTTTCAATATTCTTTTGTAATTTTCAGGTTGTAAGGAATATAATTCTTTTGTTAAATTTATTCATAAGTATTTAATTCTTTTATACATCATTATAAATAGAATACTTAATTCATTTTCGGATTGTTCATTTCAAATTCATAAAATTCATTTGATTTTTTTATATTGAATTTTGTTGTTGAGACAGCTTCTTGCTTTATATAGTGCAGGCTGCCCTTGACCTCACTATGTAGCCCATGCTGGCCTTGAATTCACAGCAATCCTCCAGCTTCCGCCTCCCAAGTCCTGAGATTACAGGCATGTGCCTCCATGCCTAGCTTTATATTGTCTTGTACTTTTATTGGTGTTGTTTTATCGTGCAAAGTTATTGATGCTGTTTATTAATTCTAATGGATCCTTAAGATTTTCTACATACGTCATTTCATCTGTGAAGATATTTTTAATTCCTCCTTTCCTACTTAGATTCTATTAATAGTACTTTGTTGTTTATTGTACCTAGGCAGAACCTCCAGTACAATGTTTAATAGAAGTCCTGATACAAACTCAGTCCTAATAGTAGCTCAGTACGATGTTCGTGATAGTAGAGCAATCACTTACATGATGTTTGATTCGGTTTGCTAGGTTTTAATATTTTTTCCAACTGTATTAACAAGAGATATTGGTCTGCTTTATTTTTTGTGATGTATCTGTACTGGTCTCATAGTGTATGAGGTGGGAAGTATTTCCTTCTCTCCTGCTTGCAGGAAGCACTTGTAAATAACTGGTATTTTAGTGTTTGACAGAATTCACTGGGGGGGGTGGTCATGTGGACCAGTGCTGTTCTTTGTGGGGATTCTTTAAGAACTTAATCTCTTCAGTTATTACATGTCTTTCAGATTTCTGTATTTTCCTCAGTCAGTTTCGGGAATTTATATTTTTCTTAGAATCTTTCCATTCCATATAAGTTACACAATTTACTTGCATTTAGTTGCTCATAGCATCCTATTATAATCCTTATTAAGATCAGTAGTAATGTCCAGTATTTCATTCCTGATTTAGTACAGAAATTCCTCATTTAAGAACTGAGTTCTGTTCCTGCAACTAGGTCATTAAATGAATTGGCTGCTAAATGAGTAGCTGAATATAGTATGCGCATAACAATATTCAGAACAAAGAAATAATCAAAGGAAAAACCAACTTGATGATTGTGCTTTTATTTGCATGTAATACTGCAAATAAAGTGTTATTCTTAGAGGCAGTACTGTAATGTATAACAATATAAAACTATAGTACTGTATATACGATCAGCAAAAACTACAGCGCTGTATAAACAAGGTGTATTATACAAAAAAAACTTTGGAGTCTATAAACAAGATGTACAGAAATGTACAAACAGACAGAGCATAGGTTGTTAACCAGGTAGGTCTTTAAACAAGGAATATGTGTACCATGAGTTCATCTGTTTTCTCTCTTCCCCCATCCTTCCTCCTCTTCCTTTTACCTGTTTCTTCTCTTCCTTTCTCTCTCTCCCTCTTTCAGTCCATCTGCTTGTTCATTTTCTTGATCTTGCTGAATTTTATAGATTATTGCTAGTATTTTTAATGTTTCATTAATTTTCATAATCTTCACTGTATCTTTTCTTCTGCTTACTTTTGGTATACTTTCTTCTTTTTCCCACTAAGATTACAGATTTGAAGTCTCTCTTCTTATCCCACTTATATACTGAATAGTTTTGCTCTGATTTATTCATAGAAATTATATAACTGAATATTGATTGCTTTCAAGTTACATGCATGTCTTCCCAGTCTAACACTTTTCTTTTTACTTTGTTTATTGTGAATTTTAATCCAAAGGAGCTTTAACTATTAATATAGATATAATTTATCAACTTTTAGATCTGAAGTTTGGGCTTTTGCATCTTAAAAAAATTCTTTCCTACCCCTGTATTATTAGGATAATCTGCTTTTCATATTTTCTCTAACCCACTCAGAATTTAGTTTTGTAAGATATAAACTCATAATCCAAATTTTCATGTAGAGATAATCAAATCTCCTACCATCATGAATTAAGCACTTTGTCTCTTACATTTTTTTATCATAGTCTATTTGAAAGCATAAATGGATACATTTTACAATCTTTATTTGCCCATATTCTCCTTCATTAAAATTTTACTCCAGAGATGGACCATACTATTTTCCTTCACATTTTTGGCCTTAATACAGAGCAGTGGCTAAAAGCTACTGAATAGTAAGTAGGAATACACAAAAGGAAAAGGCACTAGCACACACAGTACTTGAAAATCATGTCACAGAGTAGAATGAACAATCAAAAGAAAAGGTTGTCAAGGTAGACAAAGTGTGAACATAAGTAGGAGTTTATTCGGTGAATAACGGGAAACCAATAGAGAAGTTTAAGCACTGGTAAAAAATGAAATGTGTTTCCTAAAGACTGGTAAAACTGGAGGTCTGATAAAAGTATGTATTATGACAATACAGAGCAATGGAAATACATACCCGGGAGAGGGAAAATAAACTTAGGAAGACAACTTGATAATCCTGTAAAGCTAAAGATATATTCATTCTGTGGCCTAGCAAGTCTATTCATGTTATTGATCTTCATGAAACTCTTACACCTGCACATGAGGACAAGTACAAGAATGTTTACTGTAGTGTGTTTTGAAAACTGAAAAGCTAGAAAAAACTCACAGGAAGAAAATGAAATATATAATAACATAGTATTATACTCTCATACGTTAAATAATTAATCATTTAGAATGACATGTATCATCTTAGTTACTTTCTCATTGCTGAGAGAAAACACCCAACACTCAAAGTTAAACGAGGAAAGTTTATTTCGGCTCACAGTTTATAGAGGTTTAAGTCCATGATCAGCTGGCTCCAGGGCAGGGTGGCATGGCAGAGGGCAGCAAAGCAGCAGAGAAACAGTAAGCAACAAGTGACAAGGAACAACAGCAGTCCTCTTTCTGTATCTTATATCCAGGACACCCACCCTTAGGGCGAGTAGCACTCACACCTTTAATCTAGTACCATGAATCAATTCCAACAGCACATCCTTGATTAAAGCATAACACACCCTAGCTCCAGCCATTCCAAAAAGCCTAACCTATGATCACCTATGACCTTAGGCTTTAGGGACACATTTACATATAAATAGGCATAATCATGGATAAATCACAAAAGCAGCATTGAAAAAATTCCTGAGCATCCAAACTGTGGAACACTCTTTTATGAAGCTAATATCATTATTTTGCATATAAGTAGAAGGAAACATGAAAAACAATAAATTTAGGATCATTGTTACCTTTAACTATACACACACACATACACACACACACACACACACACACACAGAATTAGGGCACCCAAGGGATCGTTAGTGTTCAATTACAAATATCCACATATGGAGCAAATATGGCAAAGAATTTAGAGTTAACAAAGTGGGATAAGGCATTCTCTCTTGCTTTCTTTATAAAAATTTTATTGGTACCTATTTGCAGTATATAATCTCTTAGTTGCTGAAGAAGAGATTACTACAGTAACTGTCTTAGTTACTTTTCCTGTTGCTAAGACAAAATACCTGACACCCAGTTTAAAGCGGAAAAGGTTTACTTAGTTCACAGTTTGCAGGGGTTTCAGTCTATAATCTGCTGGTTCCAGTGTACGGTCGCATGGCAGACAGACATCACAGCGAAGAAACAGTTCATGGTAGGCAGAAGGTAGCAAAAGCAAGTGGAGATAACCACAGCTCTTTCTATCCCTTATATTTTACCTAGGCTACCTAGGGCATGTAGAACTCAAACCCTTAATCTCTGTACCCCTGGATCCTAGCTTTGACCATGAATCAACTCTAGCATTAGACACTCTAGATCCAGCCATCTCTGAAAAAGCCTCACTTATGACTGCAGGGGGCTTTGTGGGGACATGCAAACACAAGTCGTAACAGTAGCCAATATGAAAGACAGACTAGAGAGGTGAAAAAGCAAAATGGAAACAAAGAGGACAATAGAATATTTTGAAATCCAGTGAGAAGTAACAAGCAATAATAATGAAGATAAAAAGGCAGGGACCAGAGAAAAGAGTAGACCTGAGAGATATTTAGAAACTGAAATGAACTGGGTTAGGTGACAGATCAGACACATGACATGCAAAGAGAAATTTTCAGTTCAATGTCACTCTTCCTTAAAATAGGGAAGTAGAAGGTAGAGTTTCATTAAACAGTAAATTTCTTTCCAGAATCTGTTGAGTTTAAAGGGCCCATTCAATATTTTAGTGGAATGGCCAGCACCCCCATTCCTCATCAAATATAAAATAGGAAGCAGTATCACAAAGTGGTTAGAACCAGAGACTCAGGAACTAGGTATCTGAATGCAGACTCAAGTTCAACCACTTCAACACACTAATTGAAAGCCTCATCCATATCTATAAAAAGGGAAAGGGTTAATAAAATACTGTAACCATTTTCACTGTATTTTCTGAGGATGAAATTAGATGTTTGTCAAATTCCGAGTATACTATTGGAATAGACTATTCAATAAATGCCTATTTATGAATTTTCTTTCTTATAGCATATATTTCTCACCCATGTATCGCTTAGGATTCCTCAGGGATTCTACTCTCATTCATGATGTATTTATTTGTATAAATTATGTTATTTATATAGAGATTTTTAACAAATTTTCAAGATGCTAATAAATATCACACCTTACATAAAAACTTCAACATAATTTTTCCAACTCAAGAATACATCCTAAAAATAGTAAATGTGAGATCTAGACCCATTTCCCATAGAATTCTACTAAATATGTTCAGATTAGTAAAAAGCATTCAAGACACATGCCAGATCCTTGGAGAAAAACAAACATTAAGGCCAAAATAGGTCTAATCAAAATTACAGTCCATACATGTTTCACTAGAAAATAAGTATAATGCACTGTAATAAATGCTAAAATAGGGGATATATTGGTGCTATAGATGACAGACAAAAGGAATTCTTCCACAAATGTGAGTGGATGATATCTGATATGAAACATAAAAGGAAATTAACAGAGTAAGGCAGAGAAGTGAGAGTTGGATTTTTTTAAAAGTGTCTTTTATAAAGGGAGGAAACATTTTGTTCTAATACCCAGAATTAGAAAATAAAACTGTTAAGAAATTGAAAAGTTTAGTTTACATGAAGTATGCAATGCAAAAATGAAGGAAGCTGATAAAATATGCACAAGAAATGAGGAAATTTTTTTATTTTAAAGAGAAAAGAACAAAAACAAAATAAAAACAACACAAAAGCTATAAAAATGATACAGAATTTCAAAACAAGATGACTGGAAATCAACAATGATTGTTGTATTACTTAGTGTTATCTTCAAAGTAGTTGCTCAGATTACCAAATATAAGGATGAAAGATTAATTAAACAATTGAGCTATTTCTTTCAATAAACCAATAGAAATTAATAGCACAATGAGCTGTCACGTGTGTATGGATACATATTTCCCTTCCTTCTTTCTTCTTTCTCTCATCCCTGTTGTTCTTTCCTATTAAGGTTTTTCATGAGGAGCCTTTTAAATCACTATTACAGTTAAGTAAGATAATGTTTAAAGGTGTTTACCACAGTCCTTAGTACAAAATAAGTATGAAGTAATTATTAAAATTATTCACTTATATATCCAATACTATTCTCTTTTTTTTTTTAAGCACAATTTGAAATCAGATAATACAACTGCCAAGAAATCATTCACATTTACTCTTCCTTGGTTAGTCGCCAGAAAGAGTACATACTTGTCCATGGGTGTGTGGGGGAAACTGGTTTAAGGACTCCTTTGCAGATGTTCAAGTAACTTACATAAAATGATATAGTATTTGCATATAACCTATACACATCTTCTTGTATGATTTAAATCATTTCTAAATTACCTTTAATATCTAATACAACGAACACTAGGCAAATAGCTGCTTAATATATTATTTAGGGCACAATGACAAGAAAAATGTCTCCAGATGTTCTATACAGATGCAAATTTCTTTTTTGAACATTTTTGATCTGCAACTGGTTGAACCCATGAAAGCAGAACCCAGTATATATAGTACTGGTTAAATATCTTAGAATCTGTTCTTTCATTAGTAAAATAGAAATATTACACCAATCTTGGAGGTTTACTGTAAGGGATAAAGAGGGTGCAGGGTTCCTCAAAGAGTAACAGATATCCCCCAAAATGATTCCTACTGAGATCAGAAGATAAACCAGAAAACTGGGAATTTTTAGTTCAGGGTTATACAACAGAAATACCTTAGAAATAAGGTAATCTTAGCACTAAACCCATCAGAATGTAAGATGCATTCATCTTATAATGTTATACAATTTTATAATGAGAAAATCAACATCAGTTGGATAATTTGTATACTTTTCTCCAAATATATGCTTTTTTCCAAAAAAGGAGAAAATAACCATCTAAACTTCACTGATACCATCTTTAAAATGTTTTTTGAAAAAGAAATCTTAACTACCATTGCTCTAAAAGAACTAGTCTCACATTACATATTTCTTTCTAAATACTTTAAAGACAGTAATTAGAAAGCTTTTCTATTTTACATAATACTGCTCTGAATTAAAACTCAGGAATAATGAATTCTGGATTAATAACATTTTTGGAATGTTGGCTTTTGCAAAAGAAAAACAACAAGTTCTTTAAGTACATTAACTAAGACAATCTATCATAATTTCATTTATATTCAACTTTAACACATGGGAATTTAAAAGAGGCACTCTGTATAAAATTTATACTATGTAGTATTTGTTAGGCTTTAATTTGTCTTACTGACCATCTAAAACACTTATTTCTACTTCTTTTTCTGTTTAATTATCTCATTCAGTATAAGTTAAACTCTAAGAAAGTTTATTGATATTAATCTCACTTTGGAAATAAAATATAGTATATTTGATAAAGGTAGTATAGGATCAAGCTGTATCATTTTTTATATAGGAAAGAAAATTATACCTGAAATAAACTAAAGAATAATCTTAGAAGGAGGTATTTTTCATTCTTTTATGTAATTATTATCAAGTCATAAGGAAACTGAAATTTCAGCTAAATTTCCTAGGATTAAGAAAGCTCAACTGAGTAGAAAAAGTTTATTTTAGTATTTTCCAATAAGAAATCCTTTAATAACACTGAGACAAAGCCAAATGAGATTAAGAATATGATTTAAACTTCTTACAAAGGTGGTTTTAAAAACAGCCATTATTCTAGAAGGAAGAAAACAGCAATAATACAGTCTTAGGCCTATAAATGTACTCATTTCTTGGGATCTATTACCAAAGTCCTCAGATGTTTAATTCTCTCAAATAAAATGGTATAGTATTTGCATATAACCTACACACATTCCGTACATACTTTAAATCATCTCTGTTATAATACTTGATGCAGAGTAAGTGCTACATAAATAGGTTTTAGACTGCATTCTTGAGGGAATGACAAGTTCAGTACATATATAGTTTATTTTCAAAAACTTTCTATCTACATTTGGTTGAATCCACATATGTAGAATTCGGGAATACAGAGGGTTGTTGTACAACTAAGTATTTACTTTAGGTTCACATAAATATACTCAGTGATCTCTCAGTTGCCCCAAGATCAACTCATCTAAACTTCCTGATGTTAAACTGTGAATATCATTATAAGCTTTTCCTACAGTATGTCAAGTACACATCTGATTTCTCCTACCAGTGGAAATATACTGAAAATCTCATAAGTGTGCAAACCCCCCCCTCAATTACTAAAAGAGAAAATCTTGTTTTCAATCTTCAAATATAAAAGGCAAATCCATCAAAGCGCTTAATTTTAACTATTTAATGCCTATGCATGTAAAAACTATTTCTTGCTTCTCTGCCATTCAATATTCAAGAAAACAGTAAATGCAGAAATAAGCAAACTAATTTAACATTACATTTTAACACCATCATCCAGTTTGATTAATCATTTAAATTTATTTTGTAAAGACTAACTAAATATATTATTCAGCTCACAGCTGTTAGCTGTATACATCTTTCTAGAATAATATTTTTTAAAAAATCTCTTATAGTAGAAACCTACCTTTGAGGTTCTCTGAAGTTGATCACCAACATATGTTTTACGAAATTGATCCAAGAACCAGAGAATTGCAAGCTCTATTTTCTCATTAGAACATTGAGGCAATCCAGTATCCATTAAAGATATAAGCTGAAAAACTCTTTTCATGAAGGGAAAAAAACGCTTCAGTACAAATTCTTGGACAAACAACATTAAAATATTTGTCATAAATATATAAGCACTGTAAAAAGTAGGAAAACAAAAACACAAATTTTTCAAATGTTTTTAAATCATCTGAAATCCTACCTCTGGAAGATACTATAATTTGTTCTAATTCTTTTTAGTCTTTTTTTCTAAGATATATACATATATGAATACAATCTTATATAGAAACATATTTTACTTAAAATTTAAACATAAATAGCATATACATAAATGTAGAATATATACATAGATGTAAGTAAATATATTCACGTATTTTTAGTAAAAGTGTACCATCAAATTAATTTCTAAATAATTAAATATTTTAGGATCATATAACTGAAAATTCAAAAGAAAATCACAAACTATACCCATGATGTCACAATATTCTCTTAATGAGTCATAAATTTTTTACCTAAAAAAATCAAGTAATCTTAATACAAATTAAACATTCCAACACTGTTAACTATCATTAGTTATCATAAAATCATAAATTTTCTATTTATTGTTATTAGAAACTATTATTAGAAAATCATAAATGATATGAAGCATAAATAAAATTTCATGGAGAAAAGGCTTAATTCAATCTAGCAAAAAGCTCAGTCTTAAATTTATAAAAAAAAAATACTTCAACATTATCTATTTTCATTAAAATTTTCTGGTGGGTAGCTGCCAAGTGCTTTGCACTAACAAAATCAGAACATTACACTAATTTTTTAAGAGATAGAAGTAAAGGTTGTTGAAGAAGAAAGCTCCCTTTTTAATTTGCACAAAAGCAGCTGTGCCTAGCTCTGACCCACCTCATGGGTACTTGAAAATATACAAACATTATTAATTCTGTATGGTTAAAGACAGTTAAAGGTAGTTAAAGATACCAGGTGAAAAACTGTAATACATATAGTCTTATAAAATAGTCTTATAGGTATATAAGACTATATATTCTCCAAATCCTTTTAAGGTACACACAAAGAACATCATGTGTATGGTTCAAAGCAGTTTTTTTCCACTTTACAATATATCTTAAGAGAGCTTTCCATGTCAGACACAGTTTCCTCAATCTCTTTTGTAACTGATAACATTCCATTATAGGAGTTTAGCATATATTTCCAAATATTCCCTTAGTGATTGACACTAAAGTTTATAGTTTTTTTCTGTGACAAAAACGCTGCAACAATCTTGTATATATTGCACACATGTATTTTTACAATATACATTTCTAAATATCAACCTAGTAGCTCATTGTACATACTTTTACAATTTTAGTAGCTATTGTAAAATTGCCCTTCATAGAAATTAAAACAATGTATCCCTATCATCAGTCCACAACAGTATCCTATATATATATATATACACAGAGAAGGTTATTCTTGATAATACGAAATTTTCGGATTACTGGAAATCTGAAAAATGGGCTGGAATCTCTCTGTAGGACAATTTGTTTCTCTGACATATGTGAAGTTAAAATTTTCGATGTTTTAAGCCATCTGTATGCCATTTTCTGTAATCTGTTTGTTTGTATCTTTCACTGATCTTTTTCTATCAGATTGTCCTTTATTACTGATTTCTCCAATCCTTTATGCACTACAGAACTGAATTCTGCCTATATTTGACCTTTGAAATAATTTTCATTTTTTTATGGCTCAATTTTGATTGTGGTCTTTTAAAAAAAAATTCCATGCAGTCTTTGTTGTTATTTGCTTATGTACAAAATTTTTATCCTTTTTTTCTTTTATGATTTTCCGTAATAGTAAGATCTCATCTGAATCTGAAGTTTTAATTTTATTTATTGCATTCCCTTCTTCTTCCTTTTGTCAGTACTGGGGATTGAACCCAAGGCTTTCTCACTGAACCACATCCCTAGGTCCTTTTTTTTAGACAGTCTTGCTAAATCACTAAGGCTGGGCTCAAACATAAAATCCTCTTGAACTGCTGGGAATACAGATGTGCCACCAAATCTGACTTTATTTCATTTTCTTTTTACACCTACATGGTGATACATTTGGATTTATTTTAATATACAGTTTGAGGCAAAGATCCAACATTTTTTCAGATGGCTGTTTGCTTCACTATCATTTCTCTCTTGTTCACCACTTTGAAATAACTGTTTTCATATATACCAGATACACTTAAGCAGATTAATTACTAGATTTACTTACTCTTTTCCATGATGGATCTCACTAAATATACCTTAATCTATTTTATTTTTTTCATAGTATTACTTTGATGGCTATATATTAAGGCTATGTTAAATTTAATGATACCATTTTGAATATAAACTCTTATTTCTAAATGAAACATAACTATTATCATTTCCTATACCCACAAATTCATCTAAAAACAAAATCTGTCACAGCATAAGAACTTTTTTAAAAAAGGTACATATTGTCAGTGTTAAGAACATATATTTTGACAATCACTTTATACTGATTATTTTATGTTAAAATACTTTTTCTCAAGTACCTTTTACCTAATAAATACCTTCAATACTAGTACAATTTACGAAAGAGAACTTGCTGAAGTATTAGATTTAAAGATTAGATTACTGTAACCACATCTGGGTTATTTTTCTAGGGATATGTCTTTATCCTTTAATTTTGGGAGGAACAAGGCTAACTTTTAAAGTCTGTGTATTAGTCATTTAGCAGATTGTCAGTATAATTTTCAATTAAATAGATACATACATCATACTTCATCTCTGGATCCAGGAGATTTGTCAAGTGACTTAAAGAAGATATATCTTGCTTTTAAATTCTTTATTGAGTAGGACCTCCCTTCTACTCAAGTTCTTTGTTGATTCTAGGTACTTTCTTTTACTCTTATTTCCTTTTTAGAGTACATATTGCCAAATCCAATGAAGATCAGTGAAATCAAAATAGTTTGTTGGGGCGCCTCTACAACTCTTATTAAGCTGGTGATTTGTATTCGCCTAAGAAGCAATGATATCCCAGTAGGAGAGTAGGAAAGAATTTCAAGTAAGGTGTAATATCCATCTGTCAAAGAAGTTTTGATAGTTGTACAGGTTCAGATGCAAGTGCCTGAAATCCAAAATAACAACTGCTTAAGCAATACAGGTGTTTACTCTCTCAAGCAAAATTCCACGTCAGTGCTCCAGGGTTGGCTGGTACTCCTTGGTATATCGGAGGCTTGTGTTCACTGTATCTTCTTGTTGCATGTTACACGTGCCTGCATAGTCACTGTGTGGTCTAAGATGGCTTCTTCGATTCTACCCATTCATTCTATAGACGGTGTACATACCACATTCCTGTACATCCAATGGCACAGAAAAGACTGCTAGACAATCTAGTAAGTGTAATATTTATTAATACTAGGCATTTGCCCAGCAAGACAATCAGATCTTAAAATAGAAAGGAAGAATAAGGGTGAACAATCAGCAATCTCTGCCACACAGTCCTCCAAAGATTTATAGCCACCTCTAACAACTGCTTACAACCACTGTAGTGCGCGCACGCGTGCACACATGCACACACACACACTCCCAGTTTCACTTTATTACCCTACCTCTATTTTTCCTTTATTTTAAATCATTTTTGCTAAAAAGCACGGAAGCAATAGAAGTACAAATTATTAATTTTGATCCCATTACAAGCACATCATCACAACTAAAAAGAAATGGGTATCATCAGTTTATTATTTGTATTCCAAATTTAATAAATATCCATTCAGTTAACAAATATTTGAGGGTTTACTACATGCCAAGTGTATATTAGGAGTTCAGAATACAAGCAGAAGCAAGACATACACATATACTCAATCCTCTAGAAATCTATAATCTATTAAGGGAAGACAATTTAAAAAGGCAATTAAAGAATTACAAATGCGATAGTAAATGTCATACAGAAAATAGCAAGAATTACTAATATCATGGGATGAAATAAGGCAGAGACTGTTACAGTTTAAATCTAAATATCTCCTAAAAGTCTGGGTCCAAAGGAGGGGCCTCATCAGAAGGGGCAGATCACACAAGAAGTGACTTGAAAGGGTGTACTCTTGTCACTGGCACCTCCCTTTGCTCTCAACTTCCTGGCTGCCACTGACTGACCAGCTTTCCTCTGCCAAACCCCTGTGCCAGGCTGTTTCTGCCCTGGAGCCAACCAACAATGCACTGAATCCTCTCAAATGTGAATCAAAATAAATCTCTCCTTTAAGTTGCCGGTGTTGTGTATTTTGTCCCAGTGACTGAAAAGTGACTAATACAGAAAAGGGATACTGGGAGTGAGGCTGTCACTAACACTATCTGAGCACACAGAAAGTAAAGAACAGGCTCATGATGTTTCCAGTAGGAATGAAGACTACTGGAAACTGGACTAGATTTCATGAATGTTTCATTCTGGCCATAAATACGTCTATTTTGTTCATGTCCCAAGACTTTGTTGAGGCTGAATTTAAAGAGAGAGAAGAGAAAGGGGAAGTAAAATGGATCAAGATATGATACATGTGTATGTACCAATTCCCCACAATGAATGTATTTATTAAGTATCATAAACATATATTAATAAAAAAGGAAGAAGCAAAAAATAAACATATAACAAAAAATAAATAAATTTCAAGGCACCCCAATATTTAGGCTGTCCCTTGTATACTGCTGGGTGCTCTCTGCCAGCTCTACAGTAAGAATCAGGAAAAAAAAAAAAACCAGAACTAGGCGATCTGAAAAGCTTGCTGTTTCATTATAAAGGAAGTACCTGCAAAGTTGGGGTCAAAGACAGCACACTGATGAAAAGATTAAAAAGAACTCAACTAGTTTGCATCAAGATAGTAGGAAAGATGACTTCAAGGCATCTCAGGAATTGGCCAGATGTGACTCACTGCAGCCCCAAATGCATAAAAGGTTAAACTCATTTGAAACTTTGCTTTCAGAAGAGACCCCCAGGGTACACTGCTTTTTTTTGGCGGTACTGGGGATCAAACTCAGGACCTTGCGCTTGCCAGGCAGGCGCTTATTCCACTGAGCTATATCCCCAGCCCCCCTAGGGTACACTCCTTATTCAGAGTCACCTAAGCAAGTGTTTCTCTAAGTACAGCCATCTGAGTACTGAGAGGCCTCTGTAGTCATGGCTGAAAAGAGCCTTGCTGTTACTCAAGCGGGTGGCAGACCTTGGTGTCATCCATATGGTACTGTTGTTTCAGGCATGTACAATGTTAGGGTTGTGGGGTCGGGGAGACTTTGACCCAAATTTCAAAGGAAGTACTGGGAAACCAGGCAAAGTCCCCCTGGGAGAGCGATGTGTAAAGCTGTGAGAGTGATGTAAGAGGTGCAGTGAAAACCCCAGTAAGTTGGAGACGCTAGGAATACAGAATGTCTGCTGAGGAAAACTGTAGGGAGCAAGCAAGCCTACCCAACATGTGGGATGCAAAGTTGTAGGGGTGGTACTATACTCAAGCCCTCTGGAGTTCACATCTTACCACAACTTGCCCTGAGTTTTGTACGTGGAGCTATGAGATTTAACGTTTACCTGAGGGTTTCATCTTGCTTTGGTCTCATTCCTTTCCATCCTCCATTCCTCCCTTGTGAAATGAGAATGTATACCCAGAGCACTGTGTTTTCCAAATATTTAAGCCTCTTTTGGATTTTTAAAGGAGCTTTCAGCAAAAGGCCTGTCTCAGGGAAGACTTTGGACTTGGACTTTTCAGCAATGCGGGAAATGCTGGCTCTGGTGACTGTTACAGATGGACTAAATACATTTTTGCATAATGAGATTGGCATGGGCCTTTTGAGGGGTTGGGAGGAATGCTACAGTTTAGAACTAAACACCCCCAAGAGTCTCATGTTCAGGTAGGTCATTAAGTATGTCCCCGGCTCCTCTCTTTTCTAAGATTCCTCGCTGCTTTATATCAAGCAGCTTTCCTTTACCACGCCTTCTGCGATGCTGTTTCTGTCTTGAAGACAACCAACCAAAGGCTGAATCATGTGAGAGTTGAGACAAAAAAAAAAAATCCTTTCCTCTTTTAAATTGTGTCAGGTATTTTTTCCCAGAAATAGGAAAGTGGCTAATACAGAGACAATGTCAATAAGAAACATGTGACTCCGTTTAAAGAAGGGAGAAAAACTGGTTCACTTATAAACTGAAAAATACTACAGTTTTCAGTCAGTGACAGAAGATAAGGATAATGAGAAAGGCAGAAGTCAGATCATGAAGAGCCTGATAAGCTACTATGATTTTCACCCATAGAAAAACACCATAAGAAGCAATGGAATATCATTTCGGAGAAAGGAAAGCAGTAACATAATCAAATCTGTACCTGAGAAAGATTACTCTGGCTACAAAGAGGAAGCAGGAATCCATTTACAAGCTGAATCCCTAATCCAGGTAAAAGATGACAGGAACTAACCTGACAGAAGAGATAGCAGTAAGTGGGATAAGTACAAGGTACATTTGGTGGGATCTGATGAGTACACGGATCAGGCTTGGGCAACTGAGTGAACCACAATAAGATGACACATGAAAAGAGTCAAGGATAAGAGAAGACAGAAGAGTTTAATTTTTCTAACTGGTACATATGTGCCTGTTTTTATTCCCAAATATGTATCTTCTTAAGAAGTAGTACCAGTATGTATTCCTACTTAACGATGGAAAGCTTAAAAACTGGAAAGAATACTTAATTTTCATTTTTCTAAGTATGCAATGTTATCTTAAAAGATGGTACAAAGGCATATTTTTCATTTTATTAAAAAATTAAACTTTTAAAAAAACTGCTAAGTACTTGTTCATATTTTCAAGGAATTTAATCTGTTTTAGGAAATAAAACTTCAAAAAACTAAAAATATGTACATTAAGGTTCAAGTTTTATTAAAATATGTTTTAAAGATTGGACAGGGTATGAATTACAAAGATAATTTTTCTTCAGAATTACGAGTTTATCACACACTTAGGAATATATTTCAAAATAATAATGAGGTCTAATATTACAGCTACATATAATAGTTTTAATGACATTATGGTGATAATGGTGCAACAATATACTTCTAGAACCAATGAAAAGGCTTGGAAAAAGATGAGAATTCTGTGTAACGTATAAGGGGTATTTCAAATCACTGGAAGGAGTAGTTGGCCTGAATTAATTAACATTTTGAATAGAAAAATATTAAGATGTTCAATACATACTGAGCTATTATAAATAAGACATAGTCACAGAAGAAAATCAAATAAATGACAATCAATAGATATAAAAATGACAAAGAAAAATGGTAAAAATAGGAATAGAAAAGATTAATACAAATTAAAACAAGATATGTTAATTAAAACTAGCAAATATATATACATATCCTATTACCCAGTGTTTAACTGCTGAAAAACAAGTAACTCTCAAAGTCTTTTGAGTTTGGAGGATAGATAGATACAGACTCTGTATCCCTTATCTGAAATGCTTAAAAACAGAACAATATCAGATTTCAGGAATTGTTTTGGTATCTGGATATTTGGATAGACTTTTCTGTTTAAACATCCCTAAGCTGAAAATCCAAAGGCTTCAAAATTTAAAACATTTAGCTGTCATGTTGGAACTCAAAGTTTCAGATTTGGGAGGATTTTGGATCTGGGGTTATCAGATTACGGATGCTCCTTAGGTACAACCTTTCCAAAAGGTCACATGGTAACACGAACTTTACGCCTTCAAAATGCTACACGTATCTGACCAGATACGGAGCTTTTAAAAATAAACTCTAATAAAATTCTTTCAATTAATGTGAAGATGGCTAAAACAATATTCATGTGAAGGCAATTCAGAATACAGAAGAACTGAGAACCTAAAATTCCAAAGCAAGGATCTAGTTAATTTATGGCACAGCTTAGAATATTTCATGTCTAGGCTAACTATTCGTAATATACTACATTTTATTTTTAAAAGATGTATGTGTAATACATTACTTATTCCTTGTTTACTAGTGGCCATTACTATTGGCCAACCATTGTTCTAAGAATTAAAAAACAAAAAGCTAGTAACTCATTTGATTCTTGCAAGAGCCCAAAATGATTCAGGTATAATTTTCATTTTAGTTTATAAAACAATGTAATCATAATTTTTGTTTTAATAAAAGTTTATTTGGTGTACATATATATCCACACACACAAAAAGATTCAAAAACTACGAAAACAAAAAAGTAGTAATCACCAAATTAATATAAAATTTTTTATTTTCATTGAATTTTTAAGTCTTCAATAGAAACATTCACAACTCTGTAAGGAACAGTATTATTAAAAACAAAATATAGAAGATCAACTCATTTGTTATATTTGTATGTAGCAATGTTCTTGAGTTTCTAGAAACATACAGAGAATATTCAATTGCTTAAGTAAGGCTGTGGTCATTATGTGAAAAATTCAGTGAAACATCATAATGAAAGTTTGTATTGAACTGAGTTCCTATTACATTTGATGTGTATCAACCCAATTTTGCAACCATTCCAATACAACCAAATCAGATTCTAAACAATATAAAGCAAACTAAATTTCCAGCACATCATTTGCACAAATGTCTAAAACATACATAAGCCTATCACTGGGGATTAAACTTCTAAAATCAAACTCTAAACCTTATTAAGTTGTCATTAAATGAAAAAGGGAAATACCTTGTGCAAAAGGTCACATAAAAATATAGTTATTTAGCTTATAATGCTAATAACTAAATTTCTTTATAACTACATAAATTTCTGTGAATTACATGACTGTTACTTACCGACAGGATAATTCTCCATCCATAACATCATGTTCATCTGTGCTGGTATATGTTAGTCTTCCTCCTACAACTGTCCCAACTAAGTATACCAGCCATGCAAGACGACCTACGTAATATATAACAAGAAAGAAATATACTTTATTAAAGAGTATTGATATAAATAAGCTTAATTTCAGAAAATTCCAAAAGTAGCAAAATAATCTATTCTTCCAAATAGTGACAAGCTACTGTGAACACAGTTCTTGACAGGAAGTGGAGAATGGGTTTTAAGTTCATCAAGATAGTACAATAGACACATCATGTCAGGCTAGAGGCTGAAATGCTCATGAGTTGCTTGAGAGATGCTAACCAAGATCACCAAGTACTCAGAAAACGGATTGGAGTGGGGCACCAAACATAGGGAGGCAATTTGAAGCAGCCACCTAACAGATAAATTCCAGTATCAGAGGGGTTTAGAAAAAGAAGCAGGGCCATTTCTTGCTCCCAGCACCACTAATCTAGCAAACACAACACCTTGGGAAAAATCTAACCCCGAGGGAAGAAGCCAAGTACAGCAGCAACTGTCAGGCTGTTGCAAATGAAGCCCACCCACTGCCCACTTATCCTAGCTTTATTCCCAGTGGAAAACAAAGTCCAGGGAGAGGGATATTCTGAAGAGAGGACCTCCTCAATCAGGGGATGAAGAAAAGCCCAAAATGAATTCCATAGAGAATTACAGAGGTAGTGACTGAATTAGGGTGGCGAACCCTCGGGACCAAATAGGGACCCAAAAGTAGGCATTGAGAGATCTATGGGAAAGTGAGTCACAGGGCATGCAGCAGCTATGACCAAAGTGATCAGGGTTGAGAAAAGACACTGGAGCAGTGCCACAGGAGGCACTCTTCCACCAACCTCCCAAAAGCTGATAACTTCCGAGTCACACGTATTACATCCACATCCCATCTGCCACTCTAGAACTATGTGGGCCCCTATGTGGGATCCCTCCCATCACACACCAAAAGCTGTGAGCTCTGTCCCATGGTCCCCCAAATGCTACTGAATCAAAGCAAAAGGGCCCTCCCATTCCCTCAAGTACGAATCGACAAGTTTGATGTGAGCAGACAGAAAGGTGGAGAGGAGAGATGTGGTCAGAAAGGTTGCACAGCACATTCACCCAGACAGGCATAGTAAGAACTGACAAAAGCACCTTAGGGATTACTACAGAGGGAAGGGGACAGAGACCAAGAATGTCCCTCCAGACATCAGTAGAAGACTGAATCCTTGATCAGTTCCACCATGCCCTTCCTACTTCTGATACAATTTAAGGTGCCTGACCATAAGACAGGGAAAATGTCCCAGCTAGTCATGCCCACAAGGAGTGCAGCTGAAACTTAACAAAGCTCTGCCTACAGAGGGAATAAAAAACAGCCTCGGTGTCCGTCTAGACCTCCCAGTCTCTTTACTCAATAGTAGGTAAGAAAATAAGCTGTTGGAGGAGAACCACTCAAATACCATTTGACATACCAAAATCAGGGGACTAGAGCTAAGTCCCCAGGAAATGCTACAAGACAAGATCTCTCCATTTTTTACATAAACTGGATGAAAACATTGGTCCAATTTTGAAGATGCATAGGACTGAAAGTACCCTTTGTGTATGCATATGTGGTTTTTTCCTTTCAACTGATATGGGGCAATGTTTATATATGTGAAATGCAGAATAAGAATTCACTACTGCTTTAGTTTATACAGCATCTTTTATGTCAGGTTAACCTTCACCAAAAGCTGTATATTGAGGATTCAAATAGAAACTTTCTCTGTGTATTTAATTGGTTCCAACCTTCTTTCAGCTTCCCTCAATCCCCAATTATATTTCCCCTCCCCTTCTTGTTTTCTTCCTCAGCAGATAACCTTTTCACTGTCCTTTCCCCTGCCTCCATTCCATATATGAAAATAATCAATATCCTCTCTTTTTTCTTTCATTTCTCGTCTCTTCTTCTGTTCTTTCCTTCTTTCTCAAGTACCTTCTTCCTTTTCTTATTCTTTTTCCTTATGCTCTATATCACTGCCTAATCTTCAATACTTTTGCACTGTCTTCCCTGTTATTGAAAAAAGGGTATAATTTTAAAAATATTTTAGATTATATGACTGATATGTGGATGGTCCTGCAGATACTGACATAACTGGTAGTTGACCTCTCCTTAGGATGCAGTCACAGCCACTGATCCTGTCATGTTGAATAGGGTGAATACATGTATGAACCCTGAAACAACTAAAAACAAGGTCACATCACAGGGAGACATACACTGAAGATCTCCACAGCAGTGAAAGAGTTTTATACCTTATCTTCAACTCTTAATACAAAACATGGAAACAAGAGAAAACAAGGCAAAAAGATACCTTCAAAAATTCTCAGATTCCCAAACACTGATCTTATGGGAACTGGAGCAAAGGAAGGTTGAGGCAAAGTACTCAACAACCAAATGATTAAAATGTAGAGATCAGAGAAATAAGTAAATGCATGAGATGGCCACTGAACTCAAATAGGATTCAAATAAACAGATAAATGATTTAATAAATATTCAACAATTTCACACAAAAAGTTGACTGAATTAAGACAATGCAAGACATGAACGTCCAGTATTTATTTATTTATTTATTTGTTTGTTTATTTATTTATTTATTTAGTGGTACTGGGGATTGAACTTAGGACCTTGCGCTTGCCAGGAAGGCACTTATGCCACTGAGCTATATCCCCAGCCCATGAACGTCCAGTTTAGCAAAGAATTAAGAGATCATAAAAAGGAATCAAGCAAAAATCCTGGATATGAAAAAGTCAATTCAAAGTATGGGCAGCAATATTAACCAATCTGAGGAGAGACTGTCAGGAGTTGAAGGCAAGACTGATATAGATATCATTATGGTTTGTGTCTAGATGGCCCCCAAAGTCTAATGCAGTCATAGGGCTTGTTCAGAGTGATGCTGA
>PVLD010014942.1:0-50467 GCA_004027595.1 Dinomys branickii
TAAACTAAGAGTCATGAAGGAAATCTGTTCTAAAACAAAGAACAGATGGGACGAGGGAAAGGAGAAAAGAAAGAGACAAAAACGTATGTATGTATATATGAATATACATATAAGCAGGAGGGCTAACATGGTTCTACTATTGTATTATATCACTTAATGCTAAGGAATAATCGATGATGGGTTATTTGATCAATCTTGTTGTATGTGTTATCCTGAACACACACTTCGAAGATATCAATATGCAAAGCAGCAACTATTGGTGGTTTTGTTGTTGTTGTTGTTTGCCTGTTTTGTTTTTTGTCTTTGGATTTTTGGTTTTTGTATTTTTTCTGCTGTTGAGAAGATTAATTGTCTGACTAAATTTGCATGTCTGTATATGGGTTCATATATTTACACTTCGAAGATATCAATGGATAAAGCAATAACCACTGTTGAGACCATGTCACCTTGTCTGTAGATTAGTTGTGACTGTACTATTTTTTATGCTAATTGGTGTCTGTTCGTATGTTTTTGTACTTTTATTTTTTTTAAATAAAAAAAAATAAGAAGAGATAATGTTCTAGAAAAAGTCCTGGAAAAGACATCACTGAAATATACACATAGTGGAGGGAGGAAGTGGAGCCAACAGCAAAGCTGAGTAAGGTTTGTTGAAGGGAAGGAAGAACACTAAGAGTGTGAAATATCCCAGAAACCAGAGGAAGATACACAGAACAGGCTCCAATATCCAGAAATTAAAAACCAAGTACATGGACAATTAAACAATTGAAGTTTCCATTGGATTTTCGAAAGTGATACTACTGGTAATCTTCTCCTGGATTACTTATAGCAGGTTCTCAGAGGTAGATTTTGAACACGGTGGTGAAATCAGGAAACAAAGAGAATAAACTTTGGCTAGTCTTCCTAGAAGCTGAGAAGGAGCACCAGATCCTCCTGCTCGACCTCCCAGAACACTGAGATCATACCTGTGTGTCACCATGCCTACTCCAGAGATCATGTGTGTGTTTGTGTGTTTGTGTGTGTGTGTGTGTGTGTGTGTGTGTGCGTTACTGATGAATGAACCCATGACCTTCACACTGCGGTACATTCCAAGCTTCCCTCCCACTTCTGTGGAGAGAGAATCATGCTAAATTCCCAGGGTGCATTAGAACTTGTGATCCTTATGCCTCAGACCCCCTGAGTTCTAGGAGTACAGGTGTGTTCCATCATGCACAGTTATGAAAATCACTTTTAAAGTGGACAAGCCAAGAGGGTTCCAGGTCACAAGGCTTGGAAAGAGACAAAAAGGGTGGAGGTGTAAATCAGTGGCGGATTTGTATAGCATATGCATGGCACAGAGTTCCTCCCAGGCACAGCAGAAAGAAGAAAGCCTCTTCTTTCCATCGTGGGCAAAAGACTTTGGAAGTGGCTCACTGTTGCTGAAATGTGTGTTGATGATAAAGGAATGTGGGATGTGAAGAAAATCCTTCAGGATGATCTCTAAGAGGGAATTATCCACTAAGAGTGAGAATTCAGGAGTTATATTGAGTTTATTTAAAAATGGCAGGTGAGTAAAATAAATTCTAGTGTTCATCACTGCCAAGCTGAGAATATAGCTAATAATATTTTAGGACTAAAACCACAAGTTTAGTGGAGGTTTTTCTCCGTCCGCAGTTTGTAACAACAGCAGTGCCTGTGAGATTGCTGAGAAGAGGACAGATGTCAAAACATTTCAAGTTCTGAAGATACTGAGCTTGAGCTCTGCCAGATGGTTACCAGGGTCTTCTTTAGGTTCTTCTATTTTTTATTGTGTTAAAATTAGCTTTATATCATTAAGTTATATCTATTAAGAATAAGCCCAAGAATAATGAGCAAGTTTGGGCAAACTGGAACTTGGTACTGGAAAGAACCTGAATGCTTGATTTATTTGAGCCTGAAAGACTCAATACTAGTAAAGATGTTAGTCATTTTACAGGTGATGTCATTAAGCCTTAAAGGTTGCCCAAAGCTAAGAGCAGGTGAAAGCGTGATTGGGAGGTTAGGCTACCAGCAAAGGAAATATGGACAGAGGACATTATGAGCTCATTTTCAGGGATGCTGGATTGCTGGGGATTCATTCAGCAAAATGCTATTTTGGAAATCAGGACTATGCAATTGCTTATTATGTATGTTATGCAAAGTAATTGTACACTGATAATCTAACATGATTTTCTCTTTCAAGTGATTAAATGTTTTTTTCTTAATACATTAGAATTTTAAAGTCTGAGCATTTACTTCCAGGTTATGGTTTAGATCAATAATGACTCTCAAAACTCACCTATTCAGAGGTGGAGCCTTTGGAAGGTGATAGGTCATGGGGGTGCTCCATCTGACATCCTCTCAGGAAGTGGGCTCTGGTAGGAAGAGGCACATTATGGGGGCATGACTTGGAAATGAATATCCCCCTCCCTGGGCCTTCTCAGTGCTCTGCTTCCTGACCACCATGATGTGAACTGCTTTCCTCCTCTAGACCCTTATGCTACAGTTTCTGCCTTGGAGCCTGCTGAGTGTATTGTGGACATTTTCTTTTTTTTTTGTACCAGGAATTGAACTCAGGACCTTATGCTTGCCAGACAGGCACTTGTGCTGCTGAGCTGTATCTTCGGCCCTGCTGAATATATTGTGAATGTCTTGTATTGTGTCCCAGAGAGGAGAAAGTGACTCAGACAATCTTCATTTGAAAATTTATTATCTAACAAAGGATATGCAATACTGTAGCTCTAGTTACTAAGTTAAACACTTCAGTAATTAGCCAATATAGAGACTGAAGCCACGGTCATAAGTCCTTTATGTTTCCTGAGGCACCACAGTAGAGCAGCAACCTAAGCATTAGGATATCAGGTTGTACAAGGCCTTTACTAGGTCATAAGTAAGTATATATTAAAACTTTATTAAAAAGAGCAAAAAGAAAATAACCTTAACAACTTAATTCCACCCTGTGAAAATATCTTTGATAAAATGGCTTTCAAATTAAAGTTATTATAAATTTACATAAAAATGTTAAAACAACCTAGAAATCTCCTTGGACAAGATGACGATATCAAGATAGCTACTTCCAGGACTGCCTTAAACTCCATCCACTCTGCAGTGCAAGTGTGTATTATGGTTTGATTTGCTCTGGTTTTAAGACACAGCAGTTTCTCAAAGCACCATACGTACATCTAAACTCCTGCTGTATTTAAGGTTTTTACCTTTTTACCCCCTAGGAGGGCTTTAGAAGGAAATCTAAGTAATGAGAACAGAGAATATGCATCTACCTGAATACATAGCATATAAAATATTATTCATTTATTCAACATTATAAAACTTTTCCTCATTCAAAGCTCATATTAGGCCTTTTGAGGTTATAGATTCATACAATTAAACAAATAGCTGTTCAAACAACTGCTATGTTCCAGACATGAATATGGAATTGATTAATCATAGTCTTTGTCCATAGGAATCTGATTGTCTCTTTTATAAGCACTAACTGAAAAAGAAGAAAGTAAGATGATCACAATTCCAGATATGCACACTGCAGTCACCCACCCCACCCAAGGGTCATTTTCTTTGTGTGTTTGCCTAACCAACGACCAACTGACTGAGAAAGCATGTGAGAACCTTTCCAGTGGTTATACTGCTGTTAAAGTCCAGGCAGGAGTTTACCCATGCCCAAACCAAAACAAGAGGAGTAAAGTTAGGCAGACACGTTCAGTTAGCAGATAAGTATTAATATCAATAGAAACTGATGTTGAATTATGTAGGTACAATGAAAAACTGACTTGGTTACCGTTTTGAACTGAACTAGCATTTGAGGGCTTTTTAAGATCCAGGCTAGCAGTGGCCACTTTGGGGCTCATTTACTGCTTAAAATAGGATGACATCGAGGTAATGCCCTAGAACATATACAAGAAAACTTTGCAACAATATCCATAACGTCTTGGTCTTCCTGATGTCCATCAGTGAGCTGTTCTAATCTGAAGCATGGTTTATATAAACTTGGGCCATCTGGGATTAAAGTTCCAACCAAAAAGAAATTAATCCTTTCTGTACTTCATTTTGGGTATACTTTCATACAGTTATGTGTGCTTTTATGCTATTTCAGGCTGTTTTAATTCCTCCCTATTTAGTGTGCAAAGTTGAATATTTTAGTAGTTGGAACAACGCTCCTTGTATACACTACACCAGATATTAAGATCCCTCAGGAAGGAGGACAGTTAATACCCTTTATCATAAAGACTTCAGAGTTACTAGAAATGTGTGTGCTCTAAAGGGGACTTGAGGGCTATGAGGATATTCCTAGCCTAGAGAGAGACATGGAGGCAGAGAGGTGATAATGTCAGGGAAGGCCAGTCTGGAGCAGAGAATGTATACAGATGAATAACTAAAATAGACATAATAATAAAAGAATCAATTAAATTTTAACTCACTGGATTTACATATATATGTAATATAGTAGATATATGTGTGTATATGCATGTTTTATTGAGCTTTAGTTCATATATTGTGCAATTCAGTCATTTAAATACAGAATTCAGTGGTTTTTGGTGTATTCACACAACTGAGCAACCATCCATCCCAGCTCTCAATTTTAGAACATTTCCATTTTCCAAAGGAAACATACCTGTTAGCGGTCACTTTACATTGTTCCCCAAACACCTCCTACCCCCCCCCCCACTGTAATGCCACTGTAGCTGCTTTCTGAATCTATAAACTTGCCTTTTCTGGGTGCTTGATATAAATAAAACCGAGAAATATGCAGTCTTTTGTGGTTGACTTCTTTCTGAGACAGGGTTTTCAAGGTTCATCCATATTGTGAAATGTACCAGACTTTTATTCTTTTGATCGCTGATTCATATTCAGTTGTTTAGGGTTTGTTCATCCACTCATCGTTTCACGGATGCTTGGGTTGTTTCCACTGTTTTGATTACTACAAATAAAGCTGTTATGAGCATTAATATCCAAACTTCTTATGTTTATATAACATGTTATATATTACAAGTTAATATAGTATATATTATAAATTACTATACATAACTTGGATGTACAATTTCTTGTATATACATTGAAGAATAAAATATTGCACCTCCGTTTGTAACCTTTAGATGAGTTTCCACACTACTTTCCTTACCTTTATTTTAAAGCTTGTTGCATTTGTCTAATATTATTTCTTTTTCTCACTTTGGGTAATAGATATTTTTTAGAAAAATTCCACTGTAGTTAAACTATTTGTTAATTTAATCATTTTCATATATTCTATAAGAACTTGATATTTAATAGCATCTGACACTTTAACACTTTGCAGGCAATATTCCCAAAGTCACTCCTGGCAGCGAACATTACTCTGATTCCAAAACCAGAAAAGGTCCTAACCAAAAGAGAAAATTACCGGCCAATCTCTTTAATAAACATAGATGAAAAAACCCTCAATATGATGCTGGCAAACAAAATGCAGCTAATCATCAAAACATAATGTGTCATGACCAAGTAGGATTCATTCCAAGGATGTAGGGATGGTTCCAGATGCAAAAATCACATGATCATCTCAATAGACACAGAAAAAGCATTGACAAAATACAACATCAATTTATGATAAAAACATTCAAGCAAATAGAAATAGAAGGACTTTCTTTCAATCCGATAAAAGCCATCTAATGATAAACCAATGGCCAACATCAAGTTAAATGGAGAGGGGCTGAAAGCTTTGCATCTAAAATCAGAAATAAGACAAGGCTGTCCACTATCATCACTTTTGTTTAATGTAGTTCTTGAAACATTAGCTAGGTTAATAAGACAAGAGAAAGAAAGAAAATTGATATGGAAAGGGAAAGAAGTTAAATTTATCAATATTTGCTGATAACATGATCCTCTACATAGGAGGCCCCAAAACTCCGCCAGAAGACTCTTAGGACTAATATCCAAATTTGGCAATGTATTAGAATACAAAGTGAACCTTCAAAAATCAATAGTGTTCTTGTACACTGACAAATACCAATAACAGTGATATAATAACGTCACTGAGAGGGACATTAGAGAAACAACACCCTTCACAATAGCATCAAGAAAAATGAAATACTTAGAAATTAACCAAACCAAGAAAGTTAAAGACATCTACAATGTAACTATTACTCAGAAAAAGGAGATTTAAGAGGGCATCAGAAAATGGAAAGACATCCTCTGTTCTTGGATAGGTAGAAACAATATAGTGAAAATGGTCATAGTTATAAAACTGGTACATTGATTTAATGCAATCTCAATTAAAACACCAATAACATTCTTTACACAACTAGAGAAAGAAATCTTAAAATTAATATAGAACCATAAGGAAAAGCAATTCTGTGTAACAAAAACAAAGCAGAGGGCATCACAGTCCTGGACCTCAAGTTATACTACAAAGGTGCAATGATAGAATCAGCAAAGTATATGCAAAACAAATAAATTTAAAAAACAGATTCATGGATCAGTGGAACACAACAGAAGATGCAAAAACAACTCCAGTCCTATTCAGCTGTGTTTTTTTGGACAGTGGTGCCAAATCCCTTTACCGGAAGAAAGATAGCTTCTTTAGTAAATAGTGCTGGGAAAACTGGCTATCCATACGCCAAAGACTGAACCTAGACAGACATATCTCACCATGCACTAAACTAAAATTAAAATGGATTAAAGATCTAAACATTACAACAGAAATACTTGCTCCACTGGAAGACAAAATAGGTAAAACTTTTGAAGACATAGTTATAGGCAAAGATTTTCCAAAAAAAACTCCATTTGCACAAGAAGTAATTCCAAGAATCAATAAATGGGATCACATCAAATTAAAAACTTTCTGTACAGCAAAGGAAATCTAACAGAGCAAAGAGACAATCCACAGAATGGGAAAAAAGTTTTGCCAGCTACTCTTCAGATGGAGAAATAATATCTAGAATATATAAAGAACTAGAAAAATATTAGAACCCCCCAAATTTAAAGACCCAATTAATAAATGGGCATCTAAAATCAATAGATACTTCCCAGAGGAAGACGTACAAACTATCAATAAATACATAAAAGAATGTTGAACATAGTAGGTCATTCAAGAAACACAAATTAAAACAACACTGAGATTCCATCTCACTCCAGAAAGAATGGCTACTGTCAAGAGTAAACCAAGAACAAATACTAGCATGGCTGTGGGAAGAAAGGAAACTCCATTGTTGGTGGGACTGTTAACTGATGTGATCACTATGGAAATCAGCATAGAGCCTCCTAAAAAACTAAAAATAGACATTCCATATGACCTAGCTAGGCCATTTCTAGGTATCTCCCCAAAAGACCTAAAGACGTCAGACTACAGTGATGTATCCATACCCATGTTTACAGCAGTGCAACTCATAATGCCTAACTTGTGAAACAATCTGCCTGTCTGTCAATAAATGTATAAAAGTGTGGTATTTCTACAAAATAGAGTGCTATTTTGCCATAAAAATGGTAGAATCAGGTCCTTTGTGGGAAAATGGATGCACATGGAAACCATTATGTCAAATGAAGTAACTCAAACACATGTGATTAAATACCACATGGATTCTTTCATGTGAAAAGCCTCTTCTTTCTACTTTCTCCCTCTCTCCCTATATATATATATATATATATATATATATATATTAGATATATCACACACACACACACACACATATATATATATATGACATAATAGGACAAGAAGAAAAAGAAAAAAAGTGCTGTATTCCGGTGTAGCCAATGTATCTAAAAGTATGACTTGACTTAATACAATTGTCGTACATGTTTTGTATGTTCTTAGACCTACTAGTCTGCTTTTCAATCTGTATATAGGATAACTGACCTTATAAGGTCTTATAGCTAAATAAAGGAATCTGATGCTGGAAACATAAAAGGGGAGTGGAGGGAGGGGAGAAAGAAGGGACCTGAAATGCGTTATGTCCATGTACCAATCCCCTTCAGTGAACAAAATCACTGCAAACATGTGCTAATAAAAGTCAGAAAACAATCTTAGAATCAGGAAACAAACAAACAAAAAAAACCCCAGATTCCAAAGCTGAGTTCTAACAGATCCTCACTGTACTTTCTGGTTATGTTTTTTAACCCACTAAAAGGAAGTAAGTTTCTTTTGAGGAAAATTATCTAATATACTATTTTAATCAAATGCCACAAATGACACTGATGGTGCCCAGAAAACACAATAACAAATTGCAGTTAAGTTCGGGTCACTAAAGGGAAAAATCTGATTGAGATATTTTTTGCTCTAATTTGTAACTGAAATGCAAGATAATTCAAAGTGATATTTTCATTTTTTCCTTATTCACCCTCTTCCCTTTATATCTTTTGGGCACAGTTTTTGTTTCAGCTTTTTCTCACCATCTTTTGTTCAAGGGCCAAGCAGAACAAGGAGACAGTTAGGACAATTTCAGAACCTGGTGAACAAAGAGTTGGCTCATCCGTGTAAGCTCTGGGGTTGATAAGGCTTGAGTTGGTCCCCAGGACTTCATGTACCGGAAGTTTGGTCTTCACTGTGAAGATCAGCGGGCTGGAACCTTTAAGCTGGAGCCTAGCAGCTGATTCTGTACTCTGGATTTAAGCCCCTGAAGGGATCAACATGGTTGTCTTGGGACCTCCATCCTTTCTGGGCTTTCTACTTGGCGATGTGATCTCCTTTTTATATTCACGTCAGCTATGGTGCCATCTGCCATTACCAGAGACAAAAGCAATAGTGCAGCCTGATCTTGGCACTTAGCCTCCAAAACCATGAACAAAATCAACCTCTTCTTCTTGTATTAGCTTCAGGCACTTTGTTACATGGATAGAAAACCGACTAATACAGATCCTTAATGTTGACATCAGAATTTTGTTGCAGAACCAGTCATCCATCAACTCTGAATTTTCTGGGAAATCAGGTTCTCCTGTCTTCCTGAAACTTAAAAGGTTGTAGCACCTGGCTCCTAGTAGCCACTATTAGTATTGGTTTGTTTCTTGTTGAAATAGTTTCACTTCTCAGCACTTTACAAAGGAGACAGTCTGGCTGGCAATGGAAAAAAGACATGCTATCAAACTAATTTGAACTCTTTTATGGAAAAGAAATACTATTCAATTATACACACACACACACACACACACATACATAATCTGAATATATACATTCTGTTTCATGCAAAATACTCATCTGGGAAAGATGAAGTATTCAAAGATTCAGAAAAATTTTTTTTCCAAACTTTCAGTTAAATATGTTGAAAATATGTATAGTTAATTAGATTGGGGAAGAATGGTGCTAAGGATTTTCAGATGAAGGAGAAAGGACTCAGAGAAGGCCTTGATGAGTGGTTTGGTTCCATTCAACACTCCCTCATAGGATGGGGAGTGTTTCGTACAGTAGAGGAGAGAGAGGTCGTCTAGACAAAGGGCACATGAAAGAAAAAGCATAAAGCAAAGAAAGCCTACCAGGCCTGTTTGGGGAAGAATTGTTTTACCTAAAAGTATTTAATGAAGACTTAAATAAGATCTTTAATTTCTTCAGATATTTCAAATGACATTTAAATTGTGCAGCCTTCTATAAGAATCTTGACATTCTTTCTCTGTATGGCTTTCAAGAATCTCTTTCTCCTCACTTACCCCATTAGAGGGAAATAGAGCTCCCAACCTCCAAAGGCATCTGCTCTGACTATGTGACTTTATGCAGAGGGAAGAAGTTCCCGTCCTATGACAATGATCAGGATATTCAGAAAGCATCTTGGGCTCATAGGTTAATGGAGAGGAGACCAACGAACCATTGCGTGTACCATTGCATCAGAGACGCTTAGGGCAACTTCCTTAGAGATGTAACATTCTTACTCTGAAATGTCTTCAGGAATGCTTCTTGGATGCTCATAGATCTCTTATGCTTCCTAGCTAGGCCATGGGATTCACATGAGATTTGAAGCATGAAGAGTCTCAGATGGAGGGGAAAGCAAGTATTTCCACTAAAAGACAGTTGAAGCAAAAATAACTTAGTTCTAAACATGCCAGTGTCCACAGGGGTACTAAGAACAGCAATGAAAATTTTCAACTTTTGAAAATTTAATGTATCCTCCAAGAGACAGGAAAAATACTTTAGTAAGTAAAACCCAGAATGTAACATGTGTGAAAGCATTCTATATTTTTCAGTGGATGCTGCCTATGAAGAAAGCTGAATAAACATAATAATTAGAATTATTTGGCTAATTCAATCAAAATATTTCATCACAAAGTTTGGACTTTCAGGTTGCGGTACTTTTATATAATGGAATATTACTCAGCTATAAAGAAAGATAAACTTGAGGCTTTTATAGGTAAATAGTCACAAATAGAGACGATACTGATAGGTGAGATAAATCAGCCTTGCATGTGTAAGCAACGTACTGTCTCACTAGTATAAGAACCTGAAAGAGTGAATAAAAACTAGGAGGTGTGATAGACATTGTGAAATGAAAGGAAAATGCTCAAAAGTAAAGGGCAACTGGATTGTGGGAAAAGAAGGGGAAAACATGTATGTATATGCAGGAGAGCTAACAGTGGTACTACTGTCTTCTATTGCTTTACTGAAAAGAACACTTAATGATTACTTGTTTGACCAATTTTGCATGTCTCTATTTGTTTTCCTGAGAAACCACTTTGAAGATATCAATATGTAATACAACAACTACTGTTAATTTCCTACCACTTTGTCTGTAACTCCGTATTGTTTGTACTGTTCTTATGCTGTTTTGTAAATGGATGTCTGTCTGTTAAAATGTTTTTCTTCTTTTATTTTTAAAGTTTAAAAAAACTTCCTGAAACATAAAATAAATTTGGATTTTCAAGTCACAATGGTTTGGGTAATTTAAAAAGTCAAATACATAAATATTAAACTGATTAATTGTATTATAGAGTCTTAAAGTGTCAATCAGAATTTTCAGTATAAATGACATTCTATAAATTAAGCGAAAAAGTGGTTTTCACGACTATTTCTAACTATAATAAGATATGGACACAGTTGATAGGAGGTAGATTGAAAAGAACTGTAAAAGACAAATTAAGAAGAAATCCATTTTTTCCTCCTATGAATTGAAACCATATGTTAATTTTAATTAGTCTGATTCTAACTACTTGTGCCAACTTTCTATCATTGTCATGCCTGAATTTTTTTCCCAGAGCTTGGTATTTTGGATATTTATGTCAGATCTTCTGAAAGGCACCACATTATTAGAGACACAGGTGAGGCCCGTGTTTCTGTAGTAATTTTAGTCCTCTCCTTTCTCTCTTCAGTGGTAACTGTTAGCCATTCACTGAATACATATTTGTTGAATCCTCTTATGATCCAGAGGCTCTTCCATATGTTGAGGAAAGCAAGAATGAAGAAAGGAAATCTCTGTCCCCCTCTCACAGACTTCCTATTCCAGTGTGGGAGGGCTCAACAACATGCCAACGAACAAGCAAATTACTCTGACAGAGGCGATAACTGAATCTGAAGAAGAACGTTTTGATCTAAAATTTGTCTTCCTAAGAGTGGTCAATTCATTTGTTAGCCTTCCTATGAATATCTCTGAGTCAGGCCATGGAGGCTGTGATTGCTATGCAACACCTCGTGCTTTGTAGTGGAATCAACATCACCCTGAAATTCCTGTGTTTTTAAATAGCCTAATCTGAGGTATATAGACCAGCTACAGAGTCACATGAGGCACCTAACTTGTACAGTATCCAAACCTGAGTTAATTCACTTGGCTTGTTGTCAGCTGTCGACATCGGATATCGGGCTTCTGGCAAGAGGCTGCATGAAGTCATCTCTTCCACCTCCCCTTGACCTCAGCCAGGGGCTGGAGAGCTCAGCTGCAACGTTTCATAACATATCAGGCCTCAGCCATGCCATGCCAGTCCTGTTCTTGGGCTTTGCTGAGTTTAACTAACACGTAAAGAAAGCCAAGTTATGAGAAACAATGTTTTCATGCCATTCGGATGTTTATTAGATTTTCTACTCAATATGATTTTTGAGGAAGAGAAAAGGCTTCCTCAAGAAAAAAAAAAAGCTTCTAATCTAAAATCCAACACTATTCAGCATTTTTGTAAAAAAGCTGTTTTATCTAGGTCAATGGTTCTTTTTTATTTTTACATACCAAACAGTATCACAGGCAAGGTCAAAATTATACTGTACAAAATAAAGTAAATATGAGATGTTTTCATTCTACTGCTGGTCTGACAAGAAGTAGAATATACTGTTGTGATTTTTTTTTATATTTCAAGCAGGGGTAGAACAAATACATAATTCAAATAGTCCATGTAAGTGACACATGAAGACTCATTCATTAAAAATTGTATGGTTTGATATTATATAAATGTACAAACACAAAAACAGCTGTAGAGTCCTTAATCGTGAAATCAATGTTAATCAGAAGTTCCGATGAGTTTTACATTAAACAAACAAACTTATAAAAGGCAAAGCTCCAAGCAAAGAAACCAAACCTTAACAAATGACTAGTTTTATAGTGTGGTTTTCAGTTTGAAGATAATCACAAATGAACTAATATTTATTGAGAATCTATTTTGTGTGTGAAAGTCATTTTGTTAGATGTCATGGGTTTAATATTATTCACGTATTAAATGCTATCTTTTTTGGGTGGGGGAAAAAGAGGGTTCTGGAATCTCAGAAGCTTTTATAATAGTAGAGTTCTCTTACTGGTCCACACAGTTCAGCGGCTTTTCATTGAAATGTTAGACCTGGCCACAGGAACTGGGGGTGCTGAATTTTTGAGAATATAAATCAGGATCTTCTTTCTTCCTCTTATATGTTTCAGCATTCTGAAGGTTGTCCCCAGCCCTTGGAGCTGACTACAGTTCATTTCATCCATTAGGGCTGCAGTAAAGAACAAACCTTCAAATTCTGTCAAAACTGGTGATGTATGGCTGCTGGGAAATTAAAATTGCTTCAAGTATGAGAGCCAGCAATGCAATGTCCAACTTTAGGATGAGATCACAACACCATGTGCTCTCTTTTTCTTTGAGCTGCATTCTGTATGCACGGGGGACAGCCAAAGCACAAATTCATTGAAGAAATAGGGAAGTGCTTCTGCTTAACCCTTTAGCTTCCAAGAATTCAGACAGAAGCAGCATGACTGTAGACCCACTTAAGATATGCCTGGATATAGCACTGCCCTCCACACAGCTCTTGTAATGATGGACAGGTACTGCATGCGCAAATCTTAGGTTGCTGATTGGACTGACATTCCCAAGTGCACCATTGAGTTATCGGCCATCATGATGGCTGAAACTCTCTCGGTGGACAGGGTTTGGCTGCCTTCCATGAGTTTAGGAATGTCATAGAATCTTGACAAAGAAAACAGGATCACCAGAAAGTTTTTTTTTTCTTAGCAAAACCAGTTTCCTAAAGAAACAGTTCTAAGGGACTAGAAGAAACTCTCAGAATTCCTGGGGACTGTTCACCATGAGCTTAAAGTACAGATAAAAAGCAAGTGTCACACAGAGTAGGGATTTTTGGAGAAGAAGTTCTCATAAGAACGATGATGTGACATTGGCCATAACACATCCCCTCCCCCCGATGCCTGACATCTTTCTTGTTTGCTCCCCCCCCCATCTAAGGTTGCTGGACAAAATACAGAATAATTATTTAAATTTGTATTTCACATATATAATGTACACTTTATTCATTAATTATACATTGGGAAATATTTATTGATAAATATATCTTGTTTACCCAAAATTCATGTTCAGCTCAGCATTCTGTGTTTTTGTTTGCTAAATCTGCTAATTCTACCAATATCTCCTCTAGTCCATCCCATCGAAGCTTAATAGCAAGCATGATAAAGGTTTGTAATTAATAACAGCATCCAAGGGAAGTATTTCTAAATGAATTAGGTTGGCCCTGTTGCCTCTGGCTTTTATGGGCACAGTGTCACTAATAAAATAATTGTTTTGTCTTCCACCTTTCTGCCCAGTGTTTCTATTCCCATACTCACGCCTACCCTGGCACTACCTGCTTTCTCCTTTGGTGCATGGGTTACAAATACTGGATGAATTTGTGAAGGGCTATGTCTTCTAGAAAACAACCTCTGGGGCTGGGGATATAGCTCAGTGGAATAAGAGCTTGCCTAGCAAGTGCAGAGTCCTGAGTTCGATCCCCAGTACCGCAAAAAAAAAAAAAAAAAAATAGAAAACAACCTCTGGAGGACATCTTAGTGGAGGAGACTGGGTTCAGCCTTTGAGTTCTGTTATTCCTTCTTCTTCTTCAGCAGGCTTTGGGCAGGCATCCCCTTTAAATCACCCTCTTGGCTTAGCTCACTTTTACATATGAATACTTGGGATATTAAGTGGAATCTTGAAATAAAAAATGAAAATATTGCTATGTTTGTTGCTTTCCCATATTTATGGTGAAAAAATATTTTCAAATATGCATTGCCTTAGACCAATTTAATGAGATAACTATAAAGAAAAGAAAAATGAAGCCTTATGTATTATGTACTCATTGAGCGCAAAACTGAAAACTCTCATACTAAAAAATCCATGATTGATTGATGCAAGTCATGGAAATGTGTCAAGTTTAACAGCTTTCAGGCACTATTTTACAAATTGCACATATTTTCTTCCTCGTGTAAAGATTTAAGTTGGCAATGAATTTATATCTGTTTTAGTCTCAGTAAATTATATAAATAACTTCCATAATATACACAATTTCTCACTAACACATGAAGTGTTACAGCACATTTTTATCATTACTACAAAGATAATACATAGAACATAGAATGCACCTAGAATTGCAAACTATGAAGCAAATGTTGAAACTTAGCATATACTCAGAAAATGAGAAAAATTCCTTTTGAGTTGGAATCAAAGCCTTCCAAGTGACAAGACAAAACACCAAAAATTTGCTAATAAACCTGCCAATAAACTTTCTAAGCATTTTCAAGGGAAAGTTGTTACCTTAAAGTAACATGAATATGCTTATTTATTATGATATGTACTATCTCCTCTTGAATTTTAATGTTCAAATACAATTTTACCCTATTTAACTAATCATTTAATTTGATATGAATTTATTCTTTTCTGATTCATGAGGATATTTATGTGTCAGAAACTACTTTTATTTTTATGTATCTTTAACCTAACTGATTTTCCTCATTAGAATGCATCCCTATACCCTAAATACTAGAACCTATATCACTTGTTTGTTAATAGAAAAAAAGCCAATTTATTTATATGTTCTCAAAGTATTTTACTTAGAATAATACATACACTGCAAATATATATTGAGCATATACCATTTGTTGTCTCTGTTGAATGTTTTCATCTCTTTAAAACTGATTGAAAGTTCTATTTGAATATACTATAGTTAAGAAAAATTGATAAATGTGAATATTTCAGAAAGTTGTTTTACATCTCCTATCAGCTCTGATATGTGTCAAAGCTACTAAGGATAAAATATCCAAAGCAAGTGAACAATAATTTGATGTGGACATAAAGGTCAGATACCTGGGACAAAGCAGAAAGAATGGTTTTGTCTGGTTCAGAAGAGTTTTATGGCCACAAAAATGTGGCACAAATGCTTAGTTTTTGCTTTTCTGTGTTTGCTTTTGCTTTTCTTCTTCTTCACAACTTAAAAAACCAGGAAGCTACAAAAGTAGAGGTGGGCTAGGACAAAACTCAGTAGAGATACTAAAAGTAAAAACAAGACAATGCTTCTTTTTAATTAAGCATAAGTGGGCAGTTAGAAGTACCTTATTGAAAAAAGTTCACACACACATACACATACATACACACATACACACACACACATTTTAAGAGTTCACTCTTCCAGAGCCAGGATGTTTTAGACTATAAGTGTTGAGGACCATGAATTATAAATTGAGTCTAGAGGTCATCCAAAGCTTAGGCTTCTGAGCCATATTGAAACTCAGAAATTCCTGCTTTTTTCAGGTCACAGCTGGAAGCCCTGGGGCCAAGGACTGCTCTGGTGCTCACAGGGCAAGATGAGACCTGCTGGAGACGATAGGCACCTGGGGAACCACAGTTTCCTCAGTGCCCATTTCATCCTTGTCCTTGCAAGAATGCTCTCTTCTTCTTCCTGTCCCTCCACAGTCCTGGACACACTGCTGCCCTTCACCCGCAGTCCTTGACTGAGTCTTAGAGGAGAAACACCGAGGTTCTGGGCTCCCTGCAAACAACTGGTCACCCCAGAGCCCTGTCTGCACCTTTATTTTGTCTCTTGCTTTTTCTTCCCACCATGGGTCATAACTCCTTGCATGAGATCAGGGACTCACTGCAGAGGTCCCTAATAAATAGCCCCATGGAAAGGGTCTCTGATAACTGCCACTCAACGTGGGAGAACCCAGGGCATTCTCACTTACCTGGTGTATTTATTAGGCATGCTTTTGATGGAGTTTGGATCTTGAGTGGTGATTCCTGGGGATGACTGGCACGGAGCTAAGGTAAGTGCACTTTCAAACGTGAGTAATAATTTCTCTAGCATTGTAAAAGTAAACTTTAAAAAAAAATCTTTCTCTAAAATCTCTTTTAAAGAAGGTAAGGTACACAGTGCTAGCTAGAAGTATTGCCAAAATACTCCAGGACGTAATTAAGTACAATCCTTGGTTCCCATTGAGGGGAACTTTAGCTATTCAAACTGGGACAAGATGTAAAAAAATTTTAAAGAGAACTTAGGGTAGAGGAAAAAGACGGTTTCTCCTGAGGTCTTGTCATCTTAGAGCTTAGTAAAATCTGTTTTATGTCCTTTAAGTACTAGCACCCCCAGTGTTTCTGTTTTAGAACAGGACGAGGGAAGAAAAAACAAAAGCTACCCACTGCACACTGCCTCCTGGAGAGGACCAAAGCCGAGTGAGGCTTTTTAAGAAACTCCTCAGCCTGCACCTCCAGGTTTTTTTAGAGAGGGGTACAGTATTCCCAAGATGGTGGTGCAGTTTTCTCCAGTGGCGGCAGCACAGAGGTGGCCATAGGGACACAAGACTTTTGCCAAGAGGAATGAGGCAGACACACCAGGTCAACAGCAGAGCAATGTAACAGAAAAGCAGCTTCCCCTCCCTTGCTTTCCATGACCAAACTGGGCACAATGGCACAGTCTTATCATCCCAGCTATAGGAAAGGCTGAAGTGGGAGAAATACCTAAGTACAGGGAATCTTTATACTAAAAATTCTGGAATCAATGTTAATCCAAATAATTTTAAGTCTTACAGAGGGGGATGCTACAAATGCTGTTAAGAGAGTAAGAAGGTCTGAGTAGGTACCTGAAGGTGTAGAGATGACAGGGCCACAGAGCTGGAGGCTAGTGAAAGAAGAGGGCATGGGGATGCCAAAACTCTTTACACACAATTAATGTTGACAAATATAATGCTTTCTGATGGTTTAATTCCAAACAATGCTTCCTTCTTTAAACATGGCTGTTAATGCAAAGGGAAGTATTCATTATGATGCTATTTCACAGTGAGAATTCTACTGCAAGAGAGAGGAAAGATGGTCAAAATTGCCTTGTGATCAGACTTTCTTTGCACTAAAGAAATAATCCTTACTGTGTTCAAATATAAATGTCAGCCACGGGAAAATCAGACCCCTCTCTCCTTAAGGCATCACCATCACTGACCCAGAGGCTACTCTTTCTCAACCTTTGGAACCTGAGGAGGTTTCAATCCCTCACCTAATGAATCTGGGGCTGCTGAGTTTCAAGACCAAGCTTCCAGAATGAAGAGCCCCTTCCAACCTTGAAATAGTTAAAATTACCTTTAATATTCCATCCTATTAGAGGGAACAGTTACATGTAGCTATTAAAATGGCAGCTTTGGCCACCAGCTGTGAACACAAAAGACTGGGAAGTTTTCACATTCCAATCTGGCTCAAGTAAAGGACAAGAACAAGCTTTGGATGTTCCCTAGACTCCATTTATAATTCATGGACCCCAACAACAAGGCCAACCCCATCCCAAGGGAAATAGCTTTGCCTCTTAAAAATCATTGGAAAACCAAAGTTAGATAAATAGTTAGATTTGGCCACTGAAAGTTCATTAAAACATTCCCAAATTGTGCTTAGATGATTTTGTTTCTTCTTCTTGCTGCATATAACCATGGGTTATAGAGTTGATATAATACCATACCATTACCTGAGCTTAACAAAGTACCCAGGAAAAACTATGCAGAACTTACAATGTGACTCTGCAAACCTGGACTTCTCTTTAAGAAACCGCCAGAATCAGTAACTGCATAGATGACTTTTGAATCTGAGTTCCATACTTCTGAATACCTATCAGACATCTCTATCCTGAACCTGAAATATCTAACATTCAGCTCATATCTTTTTCTATTGTCATGTCTCCCTGAAATATTTTGTCTTCCTTAACACTTCTATTGCTCACCAGGATGAGAAATAGAAGTCCCTCTTCCTGACCTCAGCCGCAATACCCTACTGTGCTTCATCCTCAGGGGCTATCACTGGAATTCTTCTAGAATGTTCTTATTGGTCTTCCTGACTCCCATCAAAGACACAAACATTTTGATTCTCTGGATATAAAGGATAAGATATATTACTGTAAAAACTATATGTGCATTTTGTAATCATTATCTTATTTTGTGGGTACTGAGAATTGAACTCAGGGTCTTGCACTTGCCAGGTGGCACTGCACTATTAAGCTATATTCATGGCCTCTTGTAATCACTACCTTTTAAACACTTAACATAATTGTACTTACAATTATTTCTCAACAAATAACTAATTAGAGTTAGGATTTTTTCAAAGAATGATTTGTATGTGTTCCTGAAGAATTTCTACCACTTTATAGGAAGGTTTGGCATGCCCTACTGCATCTCATCCCAGTTTATTTAAAACTGAATATATCAAAAAAATTAATATAAGACTTTGGTGAGCATAATAAAAATAATATTATTTATAAAAATGTC
This sequence comes from Dinomys branickii, assembly GCA_004027595.1. NCBI lineage: Eukaryota > Metazoa > Chordata > Mammalia > Rodentia > Dinomyidae > Dinomys > Dinomys branickii. Next base: position 18,906 of record PVLD010014942.1, read on the forward strand.
CCATATTCATAAATACAATATGATAGAAAGTGAAAAGTGATAATGTCCTCTTTCAAAATATTGATTAAGGGCTGGGGATATAGCTCAGTGGCACAAGCACCTGCTTGGCAAGCATAAGGTCCTTAGTTCAATTCCCGGTACAAAAAAAAAGACAGAAAAAAATAGTGATTAATTCTATTGAAGGATGTGCATATTTAAAAAATAAGGAAAGGCCTCAATACTTTGACATAAAATATGAAGATTAATGGAACATGAAAAATCATAAATTTCTACCCAGTAATAAAGATTTTCTGTAATACAGAGTTGAATAAAAAGATATCACTCATGGATACAGGGCAGATTGTCAATTTGAGAAGAATGTTGATTAGAAAAAAGATGTGATTGTTGGAATGAGTGCGGTTTTTTTTCCAAGAGCTGAATGAAAATTGAGAAATGACTAGTATTTTAAATTTCTAACTTCAAAGACTCTTCATAAAGTAGAACATGTAGATAGGTCAATAATTTATAGGACATATATGGTTAATGAAAATGTTTCTAGTCTCTTTTAAAGAAGTTCCAATAATCTGTCCTTCTGTATGTAGGGATTTTTATTCTCATCCATAATGGATATAAGGCCAGTTAACATTTAACTGGCACACAATTGCAAAGCACTTTGCAAATATAAAATACAGTGTAAGTGCCATAGAATCCATTACTTCCCACTCAATCTTCAAGTAACAATTAATGAATAATGCGGTATTACAAAAGAGCGTTACTAATGGAAATTTAACTTCCCTATAGCTTTGGAAGGTTTCAGAACATTACATAATTGTTTAAAGTCAAATTGAATGTTAATCCATACATTATTTACATTGTTTGGTTGGATTAGAATAGAAACATATACAATATTTCACACATGGAATTATATATGTATGTATGTATATATAAAATCCTCCATTCCTGTATATGTAGTAATACATAAAGATTTATGCATTTGCCAACTCACAGCAAAACATCCAACATACTCACTGTGCTGAGTGTTACATATAATTTGCACTAGATTGAACCTTTTAGAAGCTGGTACAGTTGAAGAACCCTAATTTGTTTAAGGTCCAAGTTTGAGAAATGATCAAAGGGCAGTGGAAACTTTACCAAGCTGAACCTCTCTCTCTGGTATGATCCAGGGTTCTAATGCTCCAGGCAGGGGTTAGAATGGCATTAACTTCAGTGATTCTGTCATTCACTGTTTTCACATTGGTTGGTCAAATAATCTTAGCCCCAACAGCTACACCTATTTTCAATACCCAGTGCTTTGGGTATTCTCCTGTTCTCAAGAAAAATGTGGGAGACACAAAGAACCCGATTTTATCAGTTCTCTAAACTGCCAAGTATTTGCAAGCAGATGAGGTAAAGGTGAATTTCAGGAATAAATCTCTTGTGGCATGCTGTCCTGTGAACAGACTTCAGAGGGTGTGGGTTCATCACTGACAACGAGAAGGCATGTTCATCAGGTCTAAGAAAGAAAGATTGATGAACTGTCTTCTACTGCTTTTGATGTCTTGGTTATTAAACAGATTTTTAGATACTGCTAATGATGGCAATTTTCTTGGAATTTAGTTGGCTCTGTGGCTGAATTGAATCTCAATTTAGGAAATCTTTCATAATAGTTTTAGGCCACAATTCCAAACTCTCCAAAAAAAAAAGACGAAATGAAAGCATTCTGTTCAACAAAGCCTGGGATGTTTCGGCAGCATCTGACCCAAGTACTTACAGAGTAATTTACTGGTTCATTCCATCATTTATTCATTCGAAAGACATTTATGAACTGCTACTTCATGCCAAGCATTGTGTAAAAATTAAGCATAATAGAGATGTGTTGGGATGTTCACGGTGGAGATTAGAAAATAAACAATTATCCTACAATTGGACAGCTGGTGAGAGGAGTTTATGTATAATGAGAGGTCTCTAACAACCTCACAGGTCTGGAGGGGGTCAAGATAAGTTACTTTGAATGAGTAAATTTCAGTTTCATGCATAAGACAGAAAAGATATTCTCCACAGAAAGGCTAGAAATGCCAACTCTCAGGCAGAAGACAAAATTATAGTCCCCACAAAGCTTGTGTGTAGAATTTAGAAGATCCATGAAAATGATGCAGAAAATATAGCCACAGAGAAAGGCAGAGATGAGATCATGAAGGCACTGGATGTAATATTAATGAGATTGAACTTTATCATGAAGATACTAAACAGACACTAAAGAATAATTGTTGAATGGATAAATGAATGAATACTCAAGAGAGACAGGAACACTCCTAATGCACCTTCAAATGGAAATTACAATGCTTGGCATTCTTGATACTTTTATATATAAAATATATGTTTATTATATATATATATATAATATACACTTATAAATAAGAGTGCTTATACATGTACATATTTAGGATTATCTGTACATGTAGCAAGGTATGGCTGTGGTTACTATAGTGTCCTGGGACCCACAGTAAGGCCCATTATATGGTGGATACTCAATAAAACCTCGTCAGTGGAAAGTATGAACAATGATGTATTGAACTGTGGAGTGCTGAGAATAAGGAAAGCCCCTCTCAGACAGAAGGAATGGAAACGGAATGAAAACGGAGCACCTTGCGATGATGACTGTGTTAATGTAGCGATTTGAAGAAGAAGTTATGACACATTAATGTGGGAGACCTGCGAGCTGAGAGGTTGAGTGATCTAAAAGACCTTGGTTGAAATCAGGAATGCCACACGTGCCCGTAATCCCAGCACTCTGGAAGGGCTAAGACAGGAGGATCCCAGGGTCAAGCCTAACCTGGGCAATTTAGTGACTTAGCAAGACTCCGTCTCAAAACAAAACCTAAAAAAAGGGCTAGAGATGTAACTCGGTATAAGGATACTGAGTTCAATTCCTAGTACTGCAGAAAATTTTACAAAATATGATTGACAATGCAATTTGGAGCTGGAAAGTAATCAAAGAGAATAGCTCCTAGACTTCTTACTTGGGTTAATGAATACTTGGCAGGATCTTCCTCAAAGAAGGAATCTGAGAGGAGGGAGAAATCTCGGATGTGAAAGCAGAATTTTATTTTAGATGTAATGAATTCTCAGTGAAACATTCACAGGATGTCTTAAGGTCGCTGTATATGTGATGTTGGGCAGTCAGCGCAGTAGGTGGTCTGTGAAGTGTAGAGGGTAGATGTTCTCAGAAGCGCTGCTTATGGAAGAACAAGACTGATTACAGCTCCTGAGAGCAGCAGCACCTGTAGCTTTCTTTTCTCTAATTTGGTTTTGAGGTCGTTTTCATGAGAACATTCACAAGCTCTTTATCCCTGCCCTGACCGGGAGCCTAGAGAATCTGACTGTAAGTGTTTACAGTGTGCCTTTCATGAGATACTTCTTTATCCTAATGGACAGTTTAATGCCTCGGTGTCCAGCTCATGAACAGTTGTCCATTTCTCGGAAAACTTGTTTAGGCCAGCGGACGCCTTCATGGCTCTTGTTAACCTGTGTCTATTTATTTCTACCAAGACTGTCAGTGCAAGGACAGCCCTAACTGGGAGAGAGGTGAGTTACCATGCTGGGCGCATGAGTCTACTCAATAAAACATGAAATAGCGAGCAGCTTATTACTCATAGACCCCCCAGAGAAGAGAACAGCTTGCTTTGAAGAGGCACTGGGAAGGGGGAAACACTGCAGTCCAACCAGCAGAGAGAGAACAGACAGAAGAAATGGAGACAGAGACAGAGACAGACAAAAATACAGAGAACCCTGTGGACCATGGTCTCTGCTGGAGTCCAAGCCTTTCTTTCCCAAGCAGCTTCTTGGTGGGGAGTTCTGTTGTTGATTTAGAGCAAGCAAATATGAATTTCATGGGAACTGAGATGAAGTGGTGTTTCTGTGCCATTTGTGTATGGTTCATGCAGGTTGTAGGTGAGTCAGGCACGTTGCATTTGGTGGTCCAAAGGGGACGTGGTTGTTTAATATCCAGGTCACTTTGGAGAATAGGGAGGAGGCAGAGACCTGGACACTGTAAGGTCAAGGATGGAAAAGCCCTGTTTCTAGAATGAGAAAGTCAAATTTGCATCCAAAATGGATGCCAAAACAGCATAAAATTATAAGAATTGCCTATTAGACTCCATGGGAGATGGAAGAAACATCCAGAGAGGTAGGAAGAGAACTAGGAAAGTGTAAGGCCACCAAACTGGAATAAAAAGTGCATCAGTTCTCCATTGCGTGTTTAACACACATAACTTGCAGCAGGAATGAAACAAATAATTTGGGCTTCGTGGATGATTACGAAAGTCTTAGAATAGAAGTCATTTGTAAATAGATCTTCACATGGAAAAAGCCCAATTTGATATTCTCTTATCTTTAATTCAAGGGTTTTTCACTCTGTTCCTCTTGCAGACATCAAGAGAATATTGATAGTAACATTGCCATGAGCTGTGGACAAAAGGGTTAAGATGTTTCCAGAGTCTGGTGTGGTGACACACCCCTGCAATCCCAGCACTTGGAAGTCTGAGGCAGGAGGATTGCCATGAGTTCAAGGCCAGCCTAGGCTACATATTGAGTTCCAGGCCAGTCTGAACTACACAGCAAGATCACATCTTTAAAAAAAAAAAAAAAAGAGGAAAGAAAGAAGAAAAGAAAAAGGAGGTTTCTGTTGCTGTAAAGTCATTTATCTTCTTTTTTTTTTTTGTACTGGGAATCAAACTCAAGACCTAGTACTTGCCAGGCAGGTGCTTGTGCATGCTGAGGTATATCCTTGGCCCTTAAATTCATTTATCAAATCAATGATACAAGAGCATTCCTTCAGTGCCCATAACATTACAGGCTCTGAAACTTTGAAAGAACTATGTCATTATATTGCTTAGTCTTGAAAACTAATCTTTTCTCCAGGAAACTAGATTCCTTCCCATTTTACAAAAAGGGAGACTGACAGTTACTTAGCTGGTCTGTGGAGAGATTGGAATTTGAATATAATGACTTGAGCTTTAAAGACTATAACCTTAACCATCACTTTATCAACATTAGCAGCCTATTGATTAACCCATTTCATAAAAACTAATAGTTGAATTTTTTAAAGGTATATCTATTTAGTAATATAGCAATGTATATGCAGTTACATATTCTTTGTGACACTAGATAATTTAATTGGCAAATAGCTTGGCTGAACTGTTCTTTTATACACTCAGAAGAATAAAAATGTTTCCAATTCAAATTAGATAGGGGGAATATGTTCTGATCATCTATTCCACAGCATGATAACTATGGTTTACATTGTGTATTATATACTTCAAACTTAAATGATTTTACTACAAAGATGAATATGGAAGACCTGTATAAATCCATGAGTGTAATATAATCATCCCTTTATATTCTTATATCAGAATATCAAATTGAACCCTTTAATATACAATTACTATCTGTCAATTAAAAATAAAATTTTCAGAAAGAATGGAAACAAAATTATGGATAGATTAGAAACTTTAAAAACAATTACCAACTGCTCATTAAAGTGTAGTATGTAATTCATCCTGCTTTCTTTTTGGAGTCCAATTACATTTGTTAAATTTTGATTCTTTAATTACTGTTATTGCCTAACTCTGCTTACAGTGGAAAATGAGTATTTGACTTGTTTTTCAAGACCAGTACAGTTCTGACAGATGGAAAAGTGCAAATCATAACCAGAAGATAAATTAATTTATTAGCATCCACATTCAGTTGAAAGTCTTTGTCAGCATAGAGTTAGAGGTCATGTTAGCTGATGGGAAATGTTTTTAGGGCTAAAAAGATGAATATCAAAGAAATTTAATTCTGAAAGAAATTAAGAAATCTGGAGAATAATTTTTAAAAAATAATTGCAAGTAAGATGGTATGCATTATATGTAGTCACAAAATGTTTAGGATTGTCCTGTTCTATAGACAAATGAGTGTAATTTCAGTGGACCTACACACAGCTGAGTAAGGACAGGAGAGTGATTCAGTAGGGAAAACTACTAATATGAATTGATAAATATTTACTCATGAATAATTCATAGACCACAGGTGATGAATAATGAACTGATGATTCTAGACATGAGTAGGAATGTGAGAAGAATTTGTTCAACCCAGGTAATACAGGAGGCAGCATCGACCGTTTTATAACTCCAGGAGGTGTTACTTGCTTTTATATCCTGCTAATAAACACAAAACCCAACGTAGCTGCCTTCTTGTTTCAGTGAGGGAAGAATGGTGAAGACCAGGCAATTCTGATCCTGCTGCTGTGATTTCTTTCGAGTTTGACATTGTAACGCAGCCTATACAAGGCGAGTGTCTTCATGATCTGCATCTTCAGTGAGGGCATTTTACATGTCAGCATATTTGAGGAGAGGACATACATTCTTTCTTACCTCTTCTTTTCAATTACTCAGGGACTTACCCTCGGATTTAACTCATGAACTCTGTACAGAGTCACGAACTCTTGGTTTATAAGAATTTCTTTAGACCTAATAATCACTTTTCCTTTTATTTCTGTGGATTAGAGGCAGGCATCCCTTTTTGCTGGAGGCACCATTCTTCTGGCCTGTGCTTCTTCTCTACCCACTCTCTTCTCTGCACAAGTTTTCCTTCCTCAGACATGAACAGTTTCTTCAAGAGGTGGAGACAGCAGGTGGTGGTGATAGAAAAGGCTGTTCGTGTTCAGAATGGGGCGCATTTTGGAGGCTTTTGTCTCTGTCTGAATAGTTTGGAAGTGTTTTCTATAGTTATGAAGGAATCTTGCTTCCTGCTCCCCTCTCTAACATTTTTCCCCACCATCCGTCTGTGAGCTTTGCTTTGTGGCTGCGATCACTGAACTGAAACCAGTTGAGTGTCAGCACTTAGCCCATATGTTCATTAGCAGTGAATCTGTAATTAATTTCTTATGGTTTGAAGTTAATGAAACTGAGTGTGTGTGTGTGTGTATGTGTGTGTCTGAATAAAAAATGTTTAGGGGCATTAAATGGTTATTTAATTATTTTTCTTAGTTCGGCCTGCATTCATAATGAAGCAACAGTGTTTAATTTGTTTATTTATCAGTACAGTTTTTCTTTTTTTTTTTTCCTGCCTAAACCCAGTTTGTACATATTACATATCTGGCAAGGAAGCTCACTTTTGAGCCACCTCGTTAGTTTTTGAGAATAAGAATGTTTTATTGGCCTATTAGTAAAAAATATTAAATTATTTTACAGGGAGTTTTAGACCTAATATCTCATATTTCTTTTCAGAAAATTACAACCCCCCAAAACTAAAATTTATAAAACTAACTCTATGATATCAAATGTTACTTAGATTTTTTTTTGAGAAAAATTAAGTAGAATAACAACTGAAAGGAAGGCAAACAAGAAATTTAAAAGATGAAAACCATCGACCCTCATAAGTACATTTTAAATGTGAGTATATATATATATATATATATACTTTCTAAAAGATGTACCCTTACTTTCTGTTTTTCCTACACTGACCATGCATTATACATGCAACAAAATGAAAAGAAAAGATGTTCTGAATGAAAACAAAATAACCTACATCAAAAAATTATCCCTGATGCTTTTCATAGATATTTCAACTAAGTCTATACTTATAGAAATACATATTAGCTCCTTAACAAACATCTGTTGAAATCAGACCATTTACAAAACAATATAATATAGTCAAAGGCAAATAAACATGGCCCGAGAGGATTGGCATCCAGACAGTAGTTATTGGAGAGACATAGATGCTGTGAAAGAAGACATGCACATTGTCTGGAAGTCCATCCTCCTGTTTCCATAGTGCTAAGAATTTTCCAGAACATGTAAGCTTTGTGGTGGAAAAAATAGTTAATATATGATCAATGGACTTGTCATAAAGATTCAAACTTTAGATTTGAGATTTTCTAGGTATTAGGAAAATTAATAAATGCCTGTGAACCTCTTAACCTACATACTTATGCATTCATGAGTAAAATCAGGCCAACAAAGTATTTTATTCTTTCCTTGTGATTGAGAGTTTGGGATGAGAAGTAAGAAACTCATGAGTTTGAATGTGGGCTCCATAGTCATTGTTGTGTGGATGGAAAGAAAATATAGACTTCCTATATCTCGGTTTCAACAAACCTTTAGTAGATTCTACTGCTTAAGATTATGGCGAGGTTTAAAAGGACAATAAAAATGCTAAACAATTTATCACATTGACTGAAAATTCAAACAAAATACTCTCAGCTTAACCAGTATTTGCATTATCACTGGCTTAGAGACAAATTCCTCAAGCATCATAATACTTACGATTTTCCCTCTGTGGTCCAGAAATTCAAAGCCTCCTATTCCCAAGGAGAAATCGAGCCACGTAAAGAAACACTAAGGAGGGACAGTTTCCATGACCCTGCAGTCCCTGTGATGGCGCTCTTGCAGCACCAGCCCTTTTACTCAGTAGAGGAAAAGATTCCACTGCTCATCCTTCATTGTGTTCCTACCAACAACCTCTCCCGGGGCTGAAGCCATGTGGGATGTATGTCATTCTCAGCTCTAGCCATGGAGAAACTTCCACAGAGGCTGCTGCAGGTTTCCATAGTGAGACAAATCTAATCCAGAATGACCAAGCCACAGATCATTGTGACAGCGCAAACCCAGGTGAATTGGAAGTCTGTGAGAGTTGTAAAGTACAGGAGATTAATGGCTCCTGGTTGCAAGTTGATGCCAAGACCCTGAAAAGACCAGAATCATTTGCTTTACCATCTGCTGTTCAGCTTTCTGTCACTGTCATAAATACCTAAGACAATCAACTTATAAATAGAAAAAGTTTATTTTAACTCAGGGTGGGGAGATGGAGATTTCAGTGCATGACTGTTTGACCCTATTGAGTTGGGCCTGTGGCGAGGCAGCTTCTCACGGAGAAAGTGTGTAGGGGAGCAAAACTGCTCACCTCATGGCAGAGAATGTAAAGGAAGGAAGAGGCTGGATTTGGGTCCCCTTATGCCTTCTACAGCATACCTGTAAGGGCCTGAAGACCTTCTACTGGGTTTCACCTCTTAAAGTTTTCTACCACCACCACTAACACTAAGTTAGAGGTGATGAATTTAATATATGGGCTTTTGGGGATATCCCACCATCCTCAAAACAGAGGGTGAAGTGTGTTTTAACTTTTTGTTAATAACTCAGAATATCTTGGTTTAAGATGTCTGGCAGGAACATCTGCTTCCTATTTTTAGGCATACAAGAAGATATAATTTCCAGCATTTTTCATTGAGTTCAGGTCCGCAGGATGTAGGCAGATGCCATGTAAACCATTAGTAGATCTGATCCTTAAAAGTATCTTAAGTGATTTCAGGCTTCTTTCTTTCCTGGTCTCAGGATCCTCCAGGAGTTCAGGTTCCAAGTCATATCACTAAAGGACAGAGGGGAGACTTCTGACCTGTATCAGGTTTTATGTAAAAGAGACGTAAATCTTTCTTGTGTAACACCATTGGCATTTTGGTTTATATATTGTTTCAACATAGTTCAAAATATCCTTACTTAATAATAAGGAGAGTATATAACTTTCCAAAGGTCACAATCTTTGCAAGCACTACTTACAGAACAATATTTTTAAATGCATAAATCAAATTATGTATCTTCCATACTGAAAACCTTCTAGTGGCTGCCCTTTATAATTAGAATAAAATCCAACTTCTTGGCATGGTCTAGTACTTACCTAATCCCTGTCTGCCTCTGGCCTCATGGCCTACATTTTCCTATTGTTCCTTACATTCCAGAGGAGGTCTCCTTTCTGAAATCTCTTGCCTAACCCATGGATGTGTCATAACTCAAGGTCTTTGCACTGGCTAGGACTTCTCACTCCAGTATCTCTGCCTGGAAACCCACATGTGTGCCTATTTCTTATCCTTCCGGTTTCTGGTCCAATGTCACCTACCCACTGACACCACTCCTGGCAAAATTTCTTGGTTTTTATCCTTTGTTTATTTTGTTCTAAACTTCTGAAGCATAAAAATCAAATATTTAGTAATTTGGTATCTGTCTTCTTTACTCTGATACATGAATATAAATTCCATGAAGTCAAGTACCTCATTGGATGAAATCAGATACATCCTATATCTTAAACAGTGCCAGACACATAGTATATATTCACTAGTAAGTGTTTGCTTTGTTAATGAAGGAAAGAAATTTGCTTATTTGTTTTTAAACTCCTAGATCCTACTGGCAATGTAACATAGATCCTCTGATTTCATAGGTCTGTGGAACCAAAAGAATACTACTACAAGGAGATACACTGACTGTGGTTGTACTAGGTTGAACGCTGTCCCACAAAATTTTACGTCCATCTGGAGTCTGTGAATGTGACCTCATTTGGAAACAAGGTCTTTGCCTAGGTAATCAAGTTAGGATGAGGTCATATTGGATTAGAGTGGGCCTTAAATCCAATATGAATGTGCTAATAAAAAGAGAAAAATTTGATCACAGAGGTACAGACTCATAGAGAATTCCATGATACGCTGAGGCAAAGATAGAAGTTAGTCTGCCACAACTGAGGAGTGTCAAGGGCAGCCAGCAGTCACCAGCAGGGAAGGGAGAAGGATGGCTCCTCCCCTAAGGTCCTCAGAGAGAGACAGAGAGAGCACAGGAGAGCACAATCCCACGGAGAACTTGATTTCAGACTTCTACCTTCCAGAACACTGACAGGATAAATTTCCCCTCTTATTTAAATGACAATAAAAGAAGCCTCATCCTGTAGGACTTCAGGAAAATTCATTTCTTATTCAGGTATTTCTGAAATCCTTAAGTGTATTGTAGAGTCAAGTGTCACAGTGGTCCAGTACTCTTGAACTAATCTTCCCCTGAAAAGTGAATTTAAGCATTTCTTTATTACCCAGAGTGCTACTGCCTAAATTATAGTGAGACATGAGGCTTAAATAATGAAATGACAGCATGAAGAAGTGTAAAAATTAGACTATAAAATCTAGCTTCCTGTATTCATTGGCCACATCAATGCATGACCACGGTGTAAGAGATCTTGTCTCAAGATGTCTTGTCCTCAGTTAGTATTCTTTCAATCAATACCAAGCCTAGCAAGTGGTGTGGAGACCCATGAGAGCCCCCAGGCAGTGAATACAAAAATTCTGCCACAGAATTTAGCTCTCCTCTAGAGCAAATCCCAGAAATAATTGTTTTCTCCCCTCTTTAAGCCAATGACAGCAACTTCTAAGTGAAAATAATACAGAAATTTCTAGAATTTACAGACAATTTATTAGTAAAAGAAATTTTACATGCTGACACAGTAAAATAAATCCCAGAAGAACACTGAAAAACTAATACATGTTAAAAATTCCTGTACAATTAAAAGAAAATAGATGTTGATCTTTACAGTTAGTTTGATAGAGTGTTTTTTTTCATCATATCAAAACAACTTTTACATTAACGGGTACAGGAAATATCTAAATATCAAATCAGAAGTACAAAACAGCTTGTGCAGTGGTCTCCTTAATAGGCATAAAATAGAAAGCTAGGAGTTTATCAATAATGATAGAGACTAAGATACAATGTAGGAAGTATTGTGAGGAAGAATAAAAATTTTTGAGCGAGACGATGTCAATGTAAACCACAAAGCAAGAGACAAGAAGAAATTGTCATGAGGGAGAAGATAGAGCAAACATCTTTGTTCCATGAGGGAGTTAGTATTAGTACTGTCTGTGGATAATAGGCTTGTGACACGTGTCCTTATCTCGCCATATGTGTGAGGGGCCAGCAAGCCTGGGCTACCAAACTCTCACAGAGTTGTCCAAACAATATTTTTAAAATAAGAACAACTCTAAAACTGTTGAGGAGTCACTACAGAAACTGACACCCAAACAGAAAAATCTCTGCATCTTTTTAGCCACAGCAAGTGCATCACGAACACTGAAAATGGACATCATAAAGAAAAGGCAAACATTTGACTTAATATTGGTTTTATGCTTAATATTTTTATAGATTTTTCTGTTTCTAGAGTTTTTGAACATTTTCTTGAGTTAAATGATTGATAGTCATTGCAAAGTTTGAAAGAAAATTCAGTGATGTACAAATTAAAAATAGAGATATTTAGTAACCAACTACTTAGAAATCATCACTGGCAACTTTCTTGTTTTATTTTTCCTATTTATTTCTATTTATGTATGTCTAGAAATAGCTGTGCGCCTGTGTATAGGAAAAGCAGCAGTTTTCTTTTGCCCCAGGCTGACCTCAAATTCGCAGTGATCCTCCAGGAGCAGTGTTTTTCATCTGTCTTTCTTCACATCTGCTCACCAAAATACACGGGAGTGTGACCCCTGTCAACAAATTCTACAACTTTCTGCAGACACTGACTAGGTATCCCCTAATTTAACTCAGTGCTGCCACTATCTGCCTGGGGATGATGCCAGGTCCCAGCAGTGAATGGCTTAGTCCTATGACACTGTCCCATATCAGATGCTACCTGTGTGAGTCCTGGATGTCACCTGTGCTTCTGGCCAACCAGATGGAAATGGCTGGTTTGAACACTCTCTTCTTTGGTTTGATAATTTACAAGAAAGGCTCATAGAACTCAGAAAAGCAAGTCAAGTACTAGGTTACTGGTTTATTACAAAACAGTATGACTTATCCAGATGGAAAAGATGGTTGCTTAAAACAAGAGATGAGAGTAGGGGTGAGGAAATTCGATGGCTGTACCCCAAATACCACTCTAACCTAGCGACTCTCTCAACTTTGTGTTTATGCAGGCCTCACTATAGAGGCATATTCCATTGAATTATTGGCCAGTGATGATAGAGGATTCTCTCTTCTCTGCTGCTCCCCTAATGTCAAGGGCAGAGATTGAAAATTCCAACTCTGTAATTTTATGGATAGGGCCCCTGGAAACTAGCTTGGCAAGACTACCCAAGAGCCCCCAGCTACCAGTCATCTTGCTAGCATACGAAATGACACATCACTTCAGGGAATCCAGGGCTTTTAAGTGATGTGTGTCAGAAAACTGGAGCAGAAACTAAATCTATATTTCTTTCTCTATCGCAGCATATATCCAAGTAGTATGTTTGTATAATATTCTGTCATAGCATATACGGTAATTTAGTGAATCACCCACCTATTCTTCAGAAATATTGACTATTTCTGAATGTTACTATGATAATTATATGATATATGTGTATGATACATAATAGTGTAAAATTTTATTATAATGAAATTGCATGCAAGTTTCTAGACAGCTCTTATATAAATTCCTGGAACATTTATGACCAAGTGTATAGCAGGAGCATTTTAAGTGCATTCGTGAAACCTTGCTAGAAATTATGCCATAAAATTGCACCAAGTTAAATTTCTACTGTCAGCATATGAGAATATCCCTTGTACAATGCACAGCAGATATTAATATTTTGCATTTAATTTTTGCCAATTTGACAGGTTAAAAATACAAACTTTTAATGTTTTTTCTTTATTATTAGTGAGGTAGAACATGTTAAATTTTTTTTCCTTTAATTAAAATCTCATTACAAGCCATTAACAAGAACTGTAAGATGTAATATGCTAGGAAGAAAGAAAGCTACTTAATTTAAGAGAGTGGATTTTCTCAAATGTGTCACATAAAAACAAAGTGGAAAAGTTGAAACTGTAATTGAGACCTTTGCTCCTGATATATTCAGTGCAAAAATTACAGATGAGAAAAACAGCTGTATAGTACCAAATACAAATTTACATTGTATTTGGAAATACAATGTAAATTTGCAAATTTACATTGCATCTATAAAATTTACAAGGTATCATTGGTATGGAAAGAGTATCAGCTACTGCTAAGCATCCATTGTGATATTTTAGAATTGCGCTGCAGGTGGTGTCTAAGGAGGAAAGAGATACCCAGATAATAAGTCCATAAGGTATGGGTGAGGAAGAATGGCTGATTCCAAGCACAAACGTACCTTTTTGTTCTAAGTAGCAGTTACAAGTTTGATAGACATTGAAGGGAAAAAGAAAATTGTCAAGACAAGGTAGAATCCGTTTCAGCCGTGTAGAACATGCACTTCTATCCAGGATTCACCAGAGAGGAGGTTTAAGAGCCCTGTACAATTGAAGGCTTTAGGCCTGGGGTGATGAAATCAGCCTGGGCAGAGAGGGAGAATGGCTAACCACTAGCACCAACTCCTGGTGATTTTGGTTTTATAAAATGCCAAACTCATGCATGTCTCAATGTCTGATTGCCAAAAAAATACCCTATTGTTTGAATGTACTCCTTTAAAATTCATGCTGAGATTTATTGCCATTGTGACAATATTAAAGGTTTGAACTGTTAAGAAGTGAGAAAATTACGAAGGTTTTGCCCTCTCATGTGAAAGACTGGGTGAGTCATAAAAGGGAAGGCTTTGACCCCTTTTCCTCTCTCTTGTGGGTGCTCTCTCACTACTTCATACCTCCTGCTGGGTTATGGTACAAGCTGGACCTCACCAGACATAGCTCCTCGGTTTTGGACTTTGCAGTCTTCAGATCTGTGAGTTGAGTGAACTTCTTACCCTATAAATTATACAGTCTCAAGAATTCTGATATAGCATTACAAAATAGACTGAAGGGAGGAAAATAGGCCAGTTTGTCCCAAGCTAGATGGCAGTATGACCGACAAAAGGAAACAAACGGAGATAAACAGTGTAATATATTTACTTTATTGCAAATAGTGGTACAGAAATTCGATTGCACTGGAGTTGGAATCATTGCAAGACAAGGAACACAGCAGCTCTCCTGATGAAGGTCCCTAATTCTCTAGTAAGTCTTCATACTCTTAATACTCCAGTCAGAGTAGAGAATTCCATCAAGTCTTCAAGATGCATCAGGTTTTATGTTTGGTTTTAAATATCTTCCTAGACTTTTTCACCCGTGTTAGAAAGTCTAACTATGGATCTACCTGTCCATGGAGTAAGAAGTAACTGGTAGCAAGATAGGCACATTGTTGAGTAAATGACTTTGAGTTTCATGACTTAAAACTCATTTCCCAAGCATCTCATCCCAAGCATCCCTAGGTCACAGATTTTCTGAAGTCCTAGTCCTAAAATAATAAAATTATAACTACATAAGAGGAGTCATTTAATTTATTTTGTTATTAGATGTTTCCAACAACAGATATCAGCTAGGTATGACGTAAAATTTCAATGTAATGACCTTCTAGAAGTGGCTACAATTTATAATGGCTTATAATTAGAATTAATATGATTAAATCCAATTAAAATCTTCTGGGTTAACTATGTGCTGATTATGATAACATATATTAAATTATAAATACCAGAAATCACTATAGTTTCAAAGTGAATTTATGGTCAAATTAAGGTTTGCTATGTAGATTTGTTTTCTTGACAGTCAAATGGCCAATAAAATTTTTGAGTCATTCCTTCAAATAGGAGCATAACCAACAAATGACAGTCAATTGTAAACCTAACCAAAGATGTAAGAGACATTTACAGTGAAAATTATGAAACGCTGAAGAAAGGAATTGAGGATGACACTAGAAGATAGAAAGTCACCCATGTTCATTGATTAGACAAATAAAATTGCTCAAATGACTATGCTACTGAAAGTGACTATAAATATGGTACAATCTCCATCAAAATGCCAATGACTTTCATCAGAGAATTAGAAAAAACTTCAAGTTCTAAATGGAAGCTTAAAAATCCCTGAATAGCCAAAGCAATTCTGAGCAAAGGGAACAGTACTGTCAGCAACACAATACCTCATTTCAAAATGCACTACTGACCCATTTTAATAAAACAGTGTGATGTTGAGAAGAATAGACACCTAGACCAGCAGAATGGAGCAGAGGACCCAGAATTAAACATATGCATTTGCAGCCATCTCATTCTTGACAAAAAAGCCAAAAGCGTACATTGGAGAGAAGATGGTCTCTTCAACAATGGTGCTAGGAAAACTGGAAATCCACCTATAGAACATAAGAACTACATCTGATAGTTCACCCTGTACAATGATCAGCTTAAATTGGAACAAAGACATTAATGCATGACTTGAAACTTGGGAATTGATAGAGAGAAAATGTATGGGGAACACTTCAAAATATTAATATACACAAAAGGAGCTTAGAAGAGACAATAAGTATGTGTGTGTGTATATATATGTGCATTAAAGTGGACAAATAGCAATTATTAATTTAAAATGGAATACATTACAAAACTGACAAAATTTTCTTGAAGAAATAGCGTAAAATAATTTTAGAAGGAATTGGAGCAACATATACTTTCCCTTGAATTTAAGACATTTCCTAATAGGGTGCAGGAAAACTGCTTCACAAAGGAAGCAGTTGAGGCGTGCAGGAATAAGGTATTTGAATGAGAAGAAACCACTTTTTTTTTTCTTTCTGGTACCAGGAATCAAACTCAGGACCTTGAACTTGCCAGGCAGGTGCTTGTGCCACTGAGCTATATCCCCAGCCCAAGAAAATGCTTGAATAACTGAGATAGAAGGTAATTGAGAATAGTGATTGGTCAGGGCTAACCAATATGGAGGTAAATATGAGGATGGATTTTTGTTCACTTTATACATCAGTGACCCAAAAGAGGGCACGTGCATTAAAAGGATAAAATCTGCTGACACTACCATACTTGGATGCTGGAGAGGATGTCACAAAAGATGCTCAGAGTGATTCCAACAGGCTGTGTGGGATGATAAGTGGCTTAGCTGATTCAATTCTGAAGAAGATGCTCCAGAAATTCAAAGTCATGAGACAAAAAGGAATATGACTGAAATCTCTGGACGCTTGAGCTCTCAAAGAAATCAACTGAGGTAAATCTTGCTGTTATGCTTAGAAGGAAAAATATAGGACAAAAGTATGAAAATAGGTATTTCAGAACGCAGAAAATGTACCAGTATTTTGGAAATTTCTATGGCTGCTGTAAGCTTTATGTATTCTCACTTCTCAGCCCTCCTCTGCTTTTTTCTTCCTGAGTCCTAATGTGCAATAAATTTGAGATATAGTCTCAGCAAGAATGTTGAGTTGTGGTAACTATTTTCCCCCCCACTTTTGAACTCTTTTGGTGAACAATATTAGTAAGAAGAGTCTGTGGTTAAATCAAAAATACCTTGACTCAAACATGGCAAGGGAATGCTCCACAAGGTGACCCAAGGGCACTTTGCTCCTGTTACTTTTCACAATTTCCATAGTCATCCTTGTTGACAAAATAAATTAAATTAAATAGGTAGAAGACAGGATAGTTGAATAACAGGACAGTATTTTCTAGACAACACTTGTTCCTCTGAAACTGAAAAGACTAAGGTTCCTTACTTCTGTCTATGCTCAAGGAGGACTACGACCAAGGCTCTGTAAACTCTTGCAGCCTAGAATGGGGCTAAATAGTGATCTGTGTTCTGCAAACGTGGGAAAGAGCAACAGAAATAGAGCACTACATACTATATAACACTGGAAACTGATGAACTCTTTAATTACGTCAAAATAAAACCTCTTTCACTTCATAGAAGTCAGAATAAAAATGCTACATCAATTGTTGCAGTGACTGATATGCTCTGTCAACTTGAGAAGTTTAGAAGCTTAAGAAAGTAACTCAGCAGTTCTATATCCTGGGGTATAGAGGACCTGCCCTAGGGCAGCGGTTTACACCCTAGAGTGTTGTGGTGGTTGATTCATTGTGTCAATTTGAGAAGTTTAAAAACTTAACTGAGCTACTCAGAAGTGCTACATCTTACAGTGTAGAGGACTCGCCGTAGGGCAGTTAGCCTGCTCACAATAAAATAGAGGAAGAGGTTTTATCTCCCCCTTTTTGCTCTTGTTGCTTTTCCTATCTTCCACCACCATGAGCTGTTGCCCCTGCTTTGGAGCCAGCTGATTGTGGACTGAAATTTCTACAAACTATGAGTTAAATAAACCTTTCCTCCCTTAATTTTGGGTATTAGGTGTTTTGTCTCAGCAATGAGGGAAAAGTAAGACAATTGTACTGCTCCTTTCCCTGAAGTTTGTAGTTAACTTTTCATTCTCTAAAGGCTAATGTTTATACATACTTTTGGTAACACATGATTGGCAGTAGGTATGGATCCAAACAACATGATTTGGTTTGTGATTAGTCTTGCTAATAATTATGCAGGTCAACGCTGTCTCAATTTTTCAAATAAACAAAATCAAGAGGCAAGAACGTCATTTAAATTTTACGAATGTTCAGAGTTAGCTACAGGACCTGGTTCCACATCCAGGACTCTCTTACATGAAGCTCTTTGTTCTTTGCAGCACATCACGATATGCTTCGATTTATGCATGTCTCAAAATAAGTAGGTGGTTGATAGGAGATTGCATGACAGAAAAGTAATATGTAGATGAGGGTGGTCATGTTCTCCACTCTCCATCTTGTCCTGGTATTCAAGGGCTTTGCCAATAGGGCCAATATGTTGGAAAGTCTTCACCAATTTAATGAACTGTATGTAACAATTAGACTACAATATTGTATATTCCCTCAAGATATTCTTGCTACCAGAGGTCGTCCATTCTGCACATGTCCCACTCCACTCAGGGAAATCAATTTTCCCCCTCCCAAACCATCTGTCTGTACTGGTATTTTATGATGAAGCTATCCATGAACCTGGCATTGCCTCTCAGGTGTGAAAGCGGCTTGATGGCCACCCATGTCACTAATACATTGCTTTGCACATGGAAGCCACTCGGTGTTGCTGATCAAATACAGGGGTGTGTGCTCCATTTGTTACATTTGATTAACTACCAGTAAAAAGCACTTAAACAGAATTACTACTGCCAAATCCCGCACTTTACTGTTCTGTTTCCAGTGTTATTTAAATTTTCAAATATATGAATAGTCTTTCAGTGTCTCCTCTTTTCTCTTAGTGACTTCAATAAATCAATTTGGTATAATATTCTGAGGAAAACTAACTTTTGCAGTGAAGGGTGAAGGCTGTGTAATTACAGGGTTTTGTTAATAAACTTTCTAGTGGAAAAAAAGTCCAAGTTAAACAACTAATAAGGCAGAAAAGTTTATTCTGGCTTATGGTTTCATAGGTTTAAGTTTCTTACCTCTTGGTGGTCAGGAAACATAAAGAGCCAGGAGGGGGTGGAAGTCCCAGCACCTCCTTCAAGAGCAGACCTCGAGAGAATTGCTAAAGCTTCCATCAACTGCTAAAGTTTCCATCTCTTTACAATAGCATCAAGCTGGGAACTGACACTTCAACACGTGGGCTTTAGACTCATTCAATATCCAAACAATTGCAGTGATGTAAATAAAATCCTGGTCTTGATATAAGCTTACATTGTGACTTTACACAAATCACTTAGCCTTTCTGGGCTTCAGTTTCCAAATATATCAAAGAGGTTAATCAGGCACCTACCTAACTCAAAAGCTGCCCAGAACATTCATTAGCACTTAGTAAATATTAGCTTAGACTGAATTGCATCTAAACCTAATTATGTGTTGTATTTCCTCCCACTTTATTCTCCTTTCACGCCATTTATGACTTTTATTCCTTCTGGGAGGTGGAAAGCTAATCTAAAGTTATAATGAAAATTAAGATGGACCTGTTTTCCATATCAAGTTACATTAAGGTCACAATTATTGATAATTTATGATGGGCCAAATAGTGGGCTGGTGTCGAGACCCAAAGCAAACAAGATACATATATCTCTGATCCCTATGAGCTTATAGCACAAGAGCAGAAAAGTACTTGAAAAATCACAGTATATGATGTTCTAATACAGAACCTTTTAGAATGTGTTCTCCAGATGCTAAAATAGAATTTACTGTAAGAACTGTTATTTTACATAACAAGGTGATTATTTAGTGTATCAATTCCATTACTTTCACCTAAATACCAGCAAGAAGCACAGTGAAATGGAGTTATTGTGGCTTATTGAGAACACACAAACCTTCCATTCTAGCATATCCTCATGGTCCATCACAGGAAGTAGAAACAACCCTCTGCTAAGGCCCATCAGCCTCCTTTTCTAAAATTCTTTTGCTTCCAAATTTGTATTTCTAGATTTTTTCTTCCCCTAGGCTTTGGAACTGTATCATGATAGTGCTTTAGGAGAATTTTGATATGAAGCCCATTTAACATATTCAAAGATTGTTACTTAATGAGCATTTTAATTATTGTTAGAAATACTGTATTTAGAAGGCAATATATGCATTTCTTAGGGACATTAGTTTAAGTAATAAATTTTCTTAACTATATTCAGCACTTACATTATACATCCTTCTATTACAGAGCAAAATCATAATTTAATACTCTCAAATCTAAAGGTATATGCCAAGGACTATGTAGTGTGTGTGTGTGTGTGTGTGTGTGTGTGTGTGTGTGTAATTCTCCCCATACACATATAGATGTATAGGTTGACCCTCATTTATATTAAGAAGGAAATTTCTATGTATTACCTATTGTGTTCTTCAAGAGGATACAATGTTACAAAAATATTGTGAAATGCAGGAAGCCAGACAAATCATACATTAGCAAGTCTCTTGGTGAGCTTCCAGATTGGCTGTCCTCCCTCCCACTGACGTTTAGGACAACTAAGAGTGACCTTCACATTCTAAAGAAAAGTTTTCCTTTTAGGGAAAAAAGCAAGAGAAAAATAATTTCTTACAGTTGCTATTCCTTTATATAGAAAACTTGCATCAGATTTAACATCATTTAGTAAAACTTTTATGTTTCTTATGTCTTCTTCACGATTGTATGAAGAAGTGGCAAACACCACAAGTCAAATTATAGAACTGTGTTCTTTAGTTTTATCATAAGCAATATAGTAATTCCAATTTATATATTGAGACACAGACACTCATGAATAAGAAAATCAAGTCATTTTTATTGCTCTTGCAATAGAATGTTCCAGGGGTGGTATATAGCATTGGTCTCGATCTAAACTGTGCAAATGATCAAATATGTTAGACTCAAGCAATAGTCCAGATATTGCAACTAATATACATTGGATATATTTTGCTTTAATGAGAATTTATTGAGCAACACTTCAGGCCAGTAACATAATAAGTGTAGGGCAGGCTAATTAAGATGAACAATTCACATGCTCTGTATTTGAAGAACACATAGTTGAGTGCTCAGGAGGAGGAACAGAACTGCAAACAGGTAGCCCACTGAAGCCATAGCAAAATAATTATGTGAAAGTGACATGAGCACGGTTTTCAGGATAAGCAAGGAATGTACTTGGAAATAAATATCAAAATCACCCTCAGATTTTCAAAGCTAGAAAGGAAAAGAGGAAGAAAGCATGAAAGGAGAACGAGAAGCTGCTTCCTTTGAGTTCACCTTTAACAACACAATTCTCTAAAGAGTGAAATCCTGCATCCCCAGTAGACCATGCCATCAGGGCCCAGAGTGTGTCTGCACTTCATCGCAGTTTGATATGTGCCCTGGCATGGTTTCTCTGTGTGCAGAAAAAGGCATTAAATAAATGTTTGCTGGGTTACTTCTCCCTATTTCCTGCCCTTATCTCTCACTCAGTCCTGCTTCAGCATCCTTTATGTGCTTTCTGAAGTTTCATATCATCTGTCTTCTACCTTTATTAAGATTGTACTAGCTTAAACCAGATGAAATTCTGCTTTTAAGAGAAGTGGCTAAAAACCCAATAATTTCATGTGTTTCAACTTAATGTAAATTAGCATACAAGGCTTCATCTATCCACTGCAATTGTCTGAGAAAACAATTGATTACATTGGACTAATGCAATGTGTGATCAATTGTCTCAGGGACAACTGAACACAGAATCTTCTTAGAATCTTAATCAAACAACCTATCAAAACATTCAGCAATGAGGCTGCCAATAGTCTTGTCAATTTTTCATTGATTATATGTACATTGCAGACCAGAGTCCTCTTTTTTTGGGGGGGGTCTTTTTTTTGAAACTGGATTTTGCTATGTAGTTCAGGCTGGCCTTGCCCAGGCTGGCCTTCAGCTTGCAGTAATCTTCCTGCCTCGGTCTCCCTCGGGCTGGGGTGACAAGCTTGTGCCAGCACCCTTGGCAGATCAGACTCCTTGAATAAGAAGCTGGGTCCTATACCAGACATTAATTTTCATCGTATGAACGCTCATTCTCTATACTTTTGCTTCATTACTGGAAAGTCTAGAACTGTCAGTGCTTCTTGTTCTAATTTTGGTGTGATGGATACATCCCACTCCGTATCTCTACTTTCAGTCCTACAGGCTGCTCATCCTTTTGTAACCGTCCGATATTCGATCTCAGTTTCCTAGCCTAATCAACAGAGAGCTATGATACTTAGGTGTTGAACTGTCACTTGGAGAAATGCACTTCAATAGCTAGAGTGACTATGATACCTAGCCTGAACTGACTTAAGACAGAGACCTATACACTCCTCATGACAAAAGCTCTGTCTTTAAATGATAGAGCAACCAGATAATTTCTAACTCAAATATGGACACTTGAATGAAACTGTGGATATATACATAATTACATACAAATAAATCTAAACAGGCTGTCCCAAGTGATCTACACTATAAATTGTGTGCTTTTCTATGCACTTTTCTCAGGACACATCCTGTAAGGTGCTGTCTGTGTAAACTGGGTAGTGAGGTAAAATAACTCACTGGGCAGTGATCCAGATGTGGATGTATTTGACTTTCTCTACTTTATCCTTAATGCTTCAGGTTTTTGTTTTCCGTAAGATACTATGGTAGCTTCTGTATATTTGTCCTATAAATTTTGGCATATAGTACTTAATTCTTCCTGTATTCATTTGTAAGGACAGAAATTTCCTTCCTTTTGGTCATACAGCCTTCAGTTATTCACATTCTTTATTATAGATCATTCTTGAAATACAATTCTTTGTAATTTTGTTGGAAAATTACTAAACTAAAGCAACTTTATGGGTGAATATTTTCTGAGTTATCTTTAACTGTAGTTATAAAGAATGAAGTGTAATGACCTCAGGATAAAAGTAAGAACACTAGTGTTTTAATTTCATTTTAGTTCTCAATCATTACAAGACGTTGACTAAACCCTTACATTCTTAGGGAAGCAAAGCAGAGGAAGAATGTTCTAAGATCCTTGGATGTGTTGATATTGTACTATGCATTAATCCTATTTATTCTCATAAGACTCCTGTGAAAGTGACACTACATTCCTCAGTTGGAAGTTCACCAGTGAAGTTCCCAGAAGTTCAGTAACTTGCCCCAAACTCACCTTGTGACAGTATGCAAAGATTCATATCCAGGTCTGTCTGCAAAGTCCACACTGCAGAGCCAACCATCCTTTTGTTTAGCCTGAAAATAGGAATCTTGTTCACTATTTACCATATTGCTTTGCAATACAATAATTGAATACTGAAATATTTTAAAGGTTTACCACCAACATACTTGGGTATGACTGGATTAATTTTTATCAAATTTCTCTACTCTTTCCTTGATTCTTTATTTCAAGATTTAAGTAAAACTTTTGAAATATCTGTCACATTTCATGACAACAAAATGGACTATAAACACTCTTCACAGTAGTGAGCAATTTCCATTGATTCCAAGTCGAGTGTGAGACAACCATGCTGGGACAGTACCCGTTCCCAAGGGCTCTGTGCCATGGGTGTTTAAATCTTTCTATTAGACTATCCTAGGTCACCCTGACATTTCAAAACAACTACTTTGTCTTGATATTGGAGTACTTTATTAAAGCAAGGTACAATTTGTGTTTAATTATTATGTTACTAGCCTCTATAGGGTGACATTCAGCTATAGCACAGCTAAGAAGAGAGAGTGAAAGAACAAAGCACTCACAAGGCTACTCTCTATTTTCAAGGCATCACCTGAGGCTTCATTCAGGTAACTTCAGTGAACTTTTATGTAAGTTACTCAGCTCAGCCAATATCCCAACAAATGCTAGGGAAATGAGAATCAGTGACCTAGCTGTACAACTGCTGAAGAATTTAAGCTGTAGTTTTCAAATATACCAAAATTATTAGTCCCAAGACATACGTGACAGGTTCCCCATGGTCTAATGCAAATTAAGATGGCTGTGATGTAAAGATCTCTGAGGCCAAGGTCATAATGGAGGCATTAGCAGACACTTCACTGCTGAATCCCTGCAGGGGGCCATTAAGATATTTTATGGAAGTGCTAGTGGAAGCCTCAAAGCAAATGGCAAAGAGCAGGAAACATAAGCAACTATAAAAATAAAAGAAAACAAAAACCCAATAAGAGGTGGAGAAGACATAATTAAAAACATAAAGACAATGAAAATGCCTATGGTGTGCTTTTCATTTTATGTAACCTTGGGTTGCAGTTGGTGCATTGTGTTCATTATCAGTTTAAGAAAAATACTGCACCATATTCCCAGGCTCATACAGTCTTTGTATGATTGCTTGGAAGAGGAGGGGCAAAGTCCAAACCCAGCTGTCAAAAAACAATTTACTGTTCTCATCTTGTCGGGAGTTTTCTCTACACTCTTCATTATTGTCTCTCAGGGAATCCACCCAGGATGACAGGAAGATAAAAATTAGATTGAGACCTGTTACTCTGTTTTGATTGCTTATAGACTCCCATGGTGTTATTCATATTAACACAGTTTTCTGTCTCCAAAAGATAACCAGGTAGCAAACTGCCATTGAATAAAATGGGTTACTCAGCCATATTTTAAATCCTAACTCAGAAACGGCCAGAACTATAATCTAGCTGCAAAAATATGTTCATAACATAGATTGTGATCAAAATTTGTGATTTCTTTAAAAGGAAACCTTCAAAAACAATAGATAGGCTCCCTAACTTCTATTGTGTTCAAATTTTTCTTGTGCACTCTCTTTTAGCAAAATAACAAAAGTGAAGTTTTCCTTGAATTTGAAATGAAATAGATATTGTTGGCTCTAAATGTAGTGAGCAAATGGGGTTAATTTCTCAACTGTTTCCCATCATAAGGCCTTTTATTCCAGGTACCCCAAGGTTAAATTTGATGTCACGATAGAGTACCAGGAAAATATCCCCATTCCTTCCATTTGTTTGGAGTGTATGAATGTAGTCTTTACATAATCATTTTGCAGAACACTAAATTAAATGTGACCACAAAGTCTGTATTTTTCCAATATTTAGTCGATGTTTGATGAAAAGTTTGGCAACTTCATTCTCATAAAAGTGATTAAGAAGGATTTTATTGGCAGGAAACAACTATCACGTAATGTTTGGGGAAATGGATGTAAAGGAAGATAATGAATAGAAAAGTCTGTCTCTTGCTATTTCTCTCTTTTCTTCTCTCTTTCTTTAATCAGATAATTTTTCTATATGATTCTTACATAACTGAAAGTTGGCCTAAAGAATTAGACATGAAACATTTTGGGGGTTGTTCTCTACAATTAGCCTGAAATGCATTGCATTACTATTTTATAGTAGACTCCAGATAAATTTATACTAATTTTTTATCCATTCCTAACACTACTTTTTAAAATTTCCACTGTTAAAACTCTAAGTAAAACATCTCGTTTTTAATAAAAATCACTAGAAAATAAGAAAATATTTTCAGAGATATTTTTCTCTTTAGTTGAAAAACTGTTTCAAACTTTTTATTAGTACATGTTTACAGCACCTAATAACTACAGCAAAGGTTCACAAGCCAGAATGCATAGAAGTCTATACTATAGCATTGGATTGTTTTAAAACAGAAAGTACTTTATTGTGTAGGCTGAAAATAAGGAGCTCAGGGGCTATGGACTCAGATCTGTGTCTGGTTGGCTGGTTAGATGGAAAATTTATAGGAAGGGATAGGGTAAAAATTGTTGGTTGGTTAGCAAGAAAGGGCATCTGAGGGTTGTTTTTTTCACAGATGTAGCCATTGAATCTCTTCACAGGTCAGTATTCCTTTTGGGGGAAGTTAGGTTCTGCTGGGTACAACTTGGTCATGTGATACAAAAGGTCACAGCAAAGAAAATTTGACTTCTTCTGCACATGTTTATATTGGAAATGCCAGTTTCAGACCATCCTTGAACAGATTCTGAAAAGCAACTTAAGCATTTCATTATTTTAGGATTTTATGTCCAGGCCCTAATCAATTTCAATATTTGAGGCTTTCTGTTTGCACCATTTCTAGGGTATATTTGAGCTAAGAATCTCCCTAGCTGCAAAGGGGGACTGACAGAAGCCCCTCTCTCCAAAACATTCTCAACTTCATTTTGGAATAAACACAATACAGAAAATAGTTAATTAGGGATGAATAGACAAATTAGAATGAGGGTAAATAAACTCTTGTTAACCCTTCTTGGTCACTATGTGTCAAGATGAGTCAGTTCATGGGAATAAGAAGGTAGATAGGATTCAAAAAATGAGACAAGTGCATACATTGAAAGTTCCTCCAACTATGAAGGTGAGTTCTTGAGACAGCTTACCACCCACCCCCCCCTCCCAAGCTAGTGCAGTGAAATGTCTGTGGAATGGAAATGTGCAGGGATTTCTGACCCCTAAAATATCCCAGACTCAACTATAGCTTGCTTCTCAGGATGGCTTCTGACTATAGCACGCTGAGGATTCACTGAGAATTGGTGTGATATCATTTTCTAAAGCAAGGTTAGTGGGCAGATTTCAGGTTACCTCTAAGAGGTCTGAAATCCTGTAAGGATTGTGAAACTTCCTGGTAATTAAGATTGCTGGCATCCACACTCATATATTTGCTGGGACTTTCTCTGCCCTTACCCTTGTGAATAGACTGCCTTTCCCTGGTTATGGAGCCTGGGAAGTAGATGCCAGGTGTTATATTGTTTTTACTGTGCTGCTGTCACAGGCCTCTAATACTTCCAAGGTTCCAGTCTCTCTTTCACTCATTTCCAGGGCTCTCCCACAATTGCTTGCCTCCAAAAGCAACTATGCATCCATTACTTTGGTTCTTTTTTCACAGGAAGAAGTGAGAGCTGAGTGTTTCTATTCAGCCATATTGAGTCTCCTGAAAGGCATGATTTGGTGAAAGACCCTTTCCAATTGCAAAACTAGTTGAGAAAGACCATGTAAGTTTTCTCTGATGCAAATAAATACATATTTTAAAAATTTAGTGACAAGTCGTCAAAATGGAAATAAATCATATGGGTGTTATTTAATATATCAGACAAAAGTACATCACAATTGTATGGAGTCATGTTAGTGCCAAATAAAACTTTAAAAGCCCTAGATAAAAACTTGCCTTAAACATATTATCAGTAGCTGATACTAGAAGGTTTGGGGTGTTTCATTAGTCCAGTCCCTTAGTGGCCTATGCACCAGGAAGCTATGCTAACTAACACCTTGTGAGGAAGATTGAACAGCTCTGGAAAAGGAGTACAAAGACTAGGCCTTGAGGTACTCAGCAGGGAGACTTTGTTACTGAAGAGCCAAGTCATGAATGTCTGTTTCTTAACCAGTGACCCAAGATATACATGCTTGCATGCATGAGTATGTGTGTGTGTGTGTGTTTGTGTGTATGTGTGTGTCTGTCTGTGTGCACAAGCATGTCTGAATCTAGCCAAACCATTGAAACTATGCTGTGGAAGTACAATTTGAGCAAATAATAAAAATCTGACAGTTTGGAGAAATAGCATTTTCTGTGTGGACCTGCAATTATTTTTGTAAAATAGTTCTTTTAAACATCTGTGATACATTTTTCACAATTAATTTCTCCAAATATTAAATATGAAGCATAAAAATTTACATAGTTCATGTTTGGGACCAAATTCTCATAAAGCTGTCAAATAAAATTGGGGGAAGAAAAACGCATTGGCCTCTGACGCAAAGAGACAGGTCAACTGGACAGAAACTCAGCAAAGAAATAACAACCCTGAACCAAAAATGTGAACAAATGGATTTAGTAGATGTATACAGAGTGTTCCACCCCACAACATCAGAATACACATTTTTCTCAGCTGCACATGGGTCTTTCTCTAAAATAGACCACATTCTAGAACATAGAGCATATCTACCTAAAAGCAAAAGAATTGAAATTATCTCATGCATATTTTCAGACCACAGTGCAATGAAATTGGAAATTAAGGAGAAAGAGAACTCCAAAAACAGCACAAACACTTGGAAATTAGACAACAACCTCCTGAATAACCAATGGGTCACACAAGAAGTTAAAGAAGAAATTAAAAAATACCTACAAATAAATGAAAGTGCAAGTACAACCTACCAGAATCTGTGGGATGCAATGAAAGCAGTCCTCAGAAGGAACTTTATAGCAATGAACTCATATACAAAGAAAACAGAAAGAGAGCAAATAAACAGCCTAATGCTACACCTCAAACTCTTAGAAAAAGAACAATAAGCCAAACCAAGAGCCCAAAGAAGGGAGGAGATTATAAAACTCAGGGCAGAAATTAATGGAATTGAGATGAAGAAAACTCTACAAAAAATAAGTGAATCAAAGAGTTGGTTCTTCAAAAGAATAAATAAAATTGATAAACCCCTAGCCAACCTTATGCAAAGAAGAAGGGAAAGATCTCAAATTCATGCAATAAGGAATGAAAAGAATGAAGTCACTACAGATCCCACAGAAATCAAAAAAATCATTAATACCTACTTTGAAAATCTTTACTCCCATAGGATAGAAAATACAGAAGAAATGGACACATTCTTAGAAAGGTACAAATTGCGAAAATTGAATCAGGAAGACGTAAAAATCCTGAACAACCCAACACCAATTAATGAGATTGAAAACGTTATTAAAAACTTACCAACAAAGAAAAGCCCAGGCCCTGATGGAGTCACAGCAGGATTCTATAAAACATTCAGAGAAGATTTAATGCCAACACTCCTCAAACTCTTCAATGAAATTGAAAAGGAAGCAACTCTCCCTAACACATTTCTGGAGGCAAGTATTATACTGATACCAAAACCGGAGAGGGACCCAACCAAGAAAGAGAACTATAGGCCAATCTTTCTAATGAACGTAGATGCAAAGATACTCAACAAAATACTGGCAAATAGATTACAGCGAATCATAAGGAAAATTATACACCACGACCAGGTAGGATTCATTCCAGGAATGCAGGGATGGTTCAATATTCACAAATCAATTAATGTAATACATCATATTAATACAGTCAAAGACAAAAACTACATGATCTTCTCAATAGATGCAGAAAAGGCTTTTGACAAAGTCCAACATGCATTCATGTTAAAAATATTAGAAAAAATGGGAATAGATGGACTCTACCTCAATCTGATCAAAGCCATCTATGACAAACCAACAGCCAACATCATACAAAATGGATATAAACTGAAAACTTTCACTTTAAAGTCAGGAACAAGACAAGGATGTCCATTGTCACCACTCTTATTCAACATAGTTCCGGAAGCATTAGCCAGAGCAATTAGACAAGAGAGAGAAATAAAAGGAATAAGGATAGGAAAGGAAGAATTTAAACTATCACTATTTGCCGATGACATGATACTATACATGGAGGACCCCAAAAACTCCACAAGAAAACTCCTGGAATTAATTGACAAATTCAGGAGCATAGCTGGATACAAAGTTAACACCCAAAAATCAATAGCATTCCTATACACGAACAACAAACAGACTGAGAGAGAAATTGAGGAAACCAGACCTTTTACAATAGCAACCAAGAAATTGAAATACTTAGGAATCAATCTAACAAAGAATGTGAAAGATTTATTCAGTGAAAACTACAGTACTCTGAAAAAGGAGATCGAAGAGGATTTCAATAAATGGAAAAACATACCCTGCTCATGGTTAGGAAGAACTAACTTTGTGAAAATGGCCGTACTACCAAAACTGTTGTACAGATTCAATGCAATTCCCACTAAACTACAGTTAGCATACCTCACAGATCTAGAGAAAATATGCCTCAAATTCATCTGGAACCAGAAGAGAACCAGAATAGGAAAACCAATCCTGGGCAATAAGGACAAGTCAGGTGGAATCACAATCCCTGACCTGAAATTATACTACAAAGCTACTGTAATAAAATCAACCTGGTACTGGCTACAGCAGATCTGAGGATCAATGGAATAGACTGGAAGATGCAACCATAACGAAAAACCCACTCAGCTACCTAGTATTTGACAAAGGGGTCAACCAAACTCACTGGAAAAAAAGAAGGCCTCTTTAATAAGTGGTGCTTGAAAAACTGGCTTGCCTCTTGCTGAAAACTGAAAATAGACCCAAGTCTATCACCATGCACCAAACTCAGGTCAAAATGGATCACAGACCTTAACATTAAAACAGAAACTCTAAATCTATTGGAAGAGAAAGTAGTTAAAAATCTTGAAGACATAGGAGTAGGCAGAGAGTTCATGAACAAAAATGAAACTGCAAGGGAAACACTTCAAAGAATCAATAATTGGGACCTCATCCTACTGAAAAGTTTTTGTACATCTAAAGAAATCACCAGCAAAGTAAAAAGAAAACCCACCAATTGGGAAAAAATCCTAGCCGGCTGTCCCTCAGACAAAGGACTGCTATCTAGAACATACAAAGAATTAAAAAACGTGTACTTGTCCAAATTCAAAGACCCAATCCAGAAATGGGCATCTGAGATGAATACACACTTCTCAGATGAAGAAATACAAATGGCAAATAAATATATGAGAAAATGTTCCACATCCTTAGTCATCCGAGAAATGCAAATAAAAACAACACTGAGATTTCATCTCACCCCAGTAAGACTGGCCAGTATTAAAAACTCATCCAATAACAAATGCTGGAGAGGCTGTGGAGAAACAGGGACTCGATTACACTGCTGGTGGGAATGCAGACTGGTGTAACCACTGTGGAGAGCAGTTTGGAGATTTCTCAGCAAACTAGGTCTAGAGGTTCCATTCAAACCAACTATTCCCCTTCTGGGTATTTTCCCAGAAGATCTGAAAACATCATATCGCTCTGATATATGTGTACCCATGTTTATAGCAGCGCAATTTGTAATAGCTAAAATGTGGAAGCAACCCAAGTGTCCATCCAAAGAAGACTGGATTAAAAAACTGTGGCATTTTTATATAATGGAATATTATTCAGCTATAAAGAAAGACAGTTTTGGGGACTTTGTAGGCAAATGGTCAAAAGTGGAAACCATACTCATAAGTGAAATAAATCAGCTGTACATGAGCAGGCAACGTATTGTGTCACTGGTGTAAGAACCTGAGGGTGGGAATATAAACTAAGAGACATGAAGGAAATCTGTTCAAAAGCAAAGAACAGATGCGACGAGGGAAAGGAGAAAAGAAAGAGGCAAAAATGTATGTATGTATATATGTATATACATGTGTGCAGGAGGGCTAACATGGTTCTACTATTGTATTATGTCACTTAATGGTAAGCAATAGTTGATGACTGGTTATTCGATCAATCTTGTATATCTGTATGTGTTATCCTGAGCACACACTTTGAAGATATCAATACGCAATGCAGCAACTATTGTTGGTTTTCTGTTGCTTTGTGTATAATTCAATTCTGATCATACTGTTATTTGTGCTACTTTGTGTCTCTTTGTTAATTCTTTCCGGTTTCTTTTTTTTTTTTTTTCTGTTCTTGATGTAGTTCTTTTTCTATCACACTTTAAAGGAAGGGAAAGAAAGAGAGAGGGGGGAAAAAAAAGAAAAATTATATATATAAAAAATATGTAAGAAAGTAAGTAT
>PVLD010014943.1:0-50480 GCA_004027595.1 Dinomys branickii
GATTGCCGGGCGTCTCCGCCGCTAGCAAGCCGATCTCTGTCGGGAGTCGCCGGGGGGCTGCACCGGCTCGGGAGGCGGGAGGGACCGAGCCGGCTGCACTCCCACTACGCTTGGACCGAGCCAAGCTTCCTCCCCGCGCGGATCGTCCCTGGCTCCCAGCGTCTGGGGCTTTCCCACGTCTCGCCCCAGCAGCCTGGTCTGCCCTACCACATCTCCCCCGGCATCTCAGAGAAATACGCCCAGTTTAAACTTCCCAGCCGAGGTCCCGGCATTCACACTCGCCAAGTCTGTCTCGAGCTGGTGGTGTTTATTAAGGAGGTTCGCTCCCTTGCTGCTCACCTGGTCGCCATCTTCCCCGGAGCTTCGAGAGATTTATTTTGGCTCATGGTTTCAGGGGTTTAGTCCATGGTCAGCTGGCTCCATAGCAGAAACATCGTGGCTGAAGCTGCTCACTTCTTTTTGGCTGAGAAGCAGAGCCCAGGAGGAAGAGCCAGTGAGTGATGCACCCTCCACAGGCACAGCCCCAGCGACCTGCCTCCTACCCGGCCCATCCTAACACTACATTCAACTACACCGTCAGTGCAATAATCCACTGATGAGTGTAGCAACTCGAGGAGCCTCTCCAGGAGTCTCAGTCCAGTCAGGTTGACAGCTAAAGTTAACAGGCACAGAGGACGTGCCTTGCCTAAAGGCACTAGCTTAAAACATTTGCTATAGTTTGGAAGTTGCTTTGCTCCCTAAGGTCCAGGTGGTATAGGCTTGTTCCTCAGCATGGTGCTATTGGGAGATAGGAGCTTTAGGAAGTGGGAGAGGATGGGAGGTCCTTATACCACTAGGGGGTGCTCCTGACGGGGACTGTGCCACCCTGGCCTCTCTCAGTCTGCCTCCTGCCTCTTGATGTTGGCAGAGTTTGCTCTCCCATATGCTCCTGTTATGATGTGTGGCCTTGCTAGTAGGCCAGAGCAGATGGGGCCACCCAAACTTGGACTGGACCTTCCAGAACTAGGAGCCCAAGCAAACCTTTTCTCTTTATAAGTTCATAACCTTGAGTATTTCATTATAGTGACATAAAGCTGACCACTAAAACATTTAAAAAGCAACAGGAAAAGAGAAAGCCATTTCCCCTATCACCTACCCAATGCCCAGTCTATCATCTGCCTCCTGGTTGGTGGAAAGTGGAGAGCATTCGCATAGTGTCGTTCCCTCCAGTAGCTTTCCTTGATGGCGCTAGTGAGCACTACCTTGGTTGTAGTACAGTAATTCTGTGGCACAACGCAATATAACACATTAAGGATAAATAAGTGAATGTTTCTGATGCTTTTAGAATAGAACTACAACTTCTAGAACAGAATTACAAATCCAGGCCTATGAGGATCCCGGGCCCGCCCTCCCTCTCTCCTCCCCGAGGTTCCAAGGGGCGGTATTAAAGTGGTAGTACATTAATGGCTGTGCAAGCCCTTGACCCCCTTTTTTCACAGCTTGCTGCTTTTTTTTAACCTCACTTCTTTCCTCTGTCATTCCAGTGGAGATCTGGAAACTCGTTGCTCAAGTCAATATGCCGGAAGGCAGTGACCATGCCAGTGAGATGGGCAGGCCCCCCAAATTTGCCTTCTCAGCCTGGGTCTGGGCCTGTAGAAGAGAGAGGGAAAAGTGCGGCCCCAGGCTTGGAGGAGAGAAACCCCACCCACTAGGGAAGTGGTAGACGAGGAGGCCGAGGACTCATGTGGCTGGTGTGGGAGCAGGGGCTGAAATGTGACCTCCTCAGAAGACTCTAGCCCCCGAGTGCGCAGCTCTGCCGCCTACCACCTGTTCCTGGACGCGCTTCCACCCGGAAAATTGAGTAACTGCAGTGGGGATGAGGATTGGCTGCTGTAAGGATGTGTATTGCTCAATGTGAGTTATTTTTCTTGTTTTATATTCTGCCTCCTTGTTGTCTTCTTCAGCTGCTCAGTTTAGTGAGGACCTGAGGAAGCCTCCAAATGTTGGCCGAAGGATCAGGGAAAGCACGATTCATAGAACAAGAATTGACAACAGTGTGCCGATTTCCCTCTTTAGGGCACACCACTTTCCCAAATGCCCTGATTTTACCTTTTTCCTTTTTTCTTTTTGTCCAGCCTCGTATCCTCAGATGGTCCCAGGATACTGGAATCCTGGGCAAGGTAGCTGGGATGCTACTGGGGTCTGGCTCTCAAGTGTGCTTCTGCTGCAGTGCAACTGTCATTTACTCCAATTCACCTGCCATTCAGTTGAGCTTTTCCTTCCATTCTCTCTCTCTCTCTCTCTCTCTCTCTCTCTCTCTCTTTTCTTTTCTTTCTCCTAGGGATTGAAGCCAAGGCCTTCAGCCCTTTTAATTGTTGAGACAGGATCTCGCTAAGTTACAGAGTTGCCAAGGCTGGACTGAACTTGCCATCCTCCTGCCTCAGCCTCCCAGATGGTTGAAACTTTTCTCCAGTAGTCATTTTCTCATTTGTCCTCATCTGACTTCTTGTGGGACAGAGAATTTACAATTTATTCAAACAGCATTGTGGTGGCACTTTTCCTCCCCCCAGTCTTTACGTTCATTTCCTTTAGCATGTTTTACATAAGGCAGTGAAAACCAGTTGGTAGTAGATATTGCCTAGATATAAACTTAGATTCTTAGCAATGTGGAATTCTTGTCATTGTAAAAGAATCGACAGACTATATGTTACGCTATAAACACTGACTTGCTCTTGGTTTTCACACCATCATGTTTTCGCTGAGACCCGTCGACAGAAAGGCTCAGCAAGGTAAAAGCATGAACAGGTCTGAAAAGCAGGTGATTTACAAATTACATTATTTTAGAACAGAGTCGGTTCTACACCCTTGGTATCATCTCTTCTCCTTCTCCCTCTTTTCTTTTCCCCACATCTTCAGCCATTCTTTCTTGGTTAGGCAAGAAAAATACCCTGACAGATGTGAAGGGTGTTATCCAGGAAATTATGATCCCCGGATTGTAGTCCCAGCCCTGCAGTTCTTAGTGGAGGGATCGTCGCCCTGTGGGCTCAGCTCTCTGCGTAGTGAATATGTAGGGGACTGGGCTGCACTCTGAGTCTAAGGGGCTCCAAGCTGTCGTTGCTCTGCCAGCTTGGGGCCTGTATGTAGGCCGCAGCAGCTGGTCACTCCGACAACCCCAAAGCACACACATCCTGTAGGACGAGAGAATCGAGTCTGTTACACACAGTCCAGCCATTGTAACAGACACCGGTGCCTTTGCTGCTTCCGAGTCCCCAGCCAATCCAGGGGTGATGCTGGCCAGCAAAGCAGATGTGTATGTTGGAAAGGCCGACGCTGTCTTTATACACAGCGTCTTGGAAATGCCCATGTCCCCAGGAAGAGGTCACTGAGCCCATTGGCTTGGGTGCAGAGCAAGCGTCAGGCGAACCAGGTTTCGAAGGCCGGCCCTGCCGCGTGCCGCAGCTCTTTGCCCTTGCACAGTCCTGGCAGTGCCGCCCTGTTCTCCCCCCGGGCCGTGGGGACGGCGCCCACTTCGCGAGAGGAGGGTGTCTGCAGGCCTAATAGCCCTGACCAAGTGTAGGTCCCTGGAAGTGCTTAGTAAACGGTAGCAGGAGTAGTTACGAGTCCTTATTCCCTGGGGTCTCTGTGGATGGCGCTTGAGGTCCCCCGGGTGGGCGGCACCGGCCCCAGGTGGGAGAGCCAGCAGCGCGGGGGCGCGCGGCTCGGAGATGCTGCTGGCTGGGCTGTGATTAAACTTCCTGACCCGGCAGCCTCGGCGGTGCTCTGGCCCCGCACGGGGGCGGGGGGCTTCAGCACACTCAGCGGAGGAGGGCGCGCTGCGCAGCCCGGCTCCGGGGGCCGCGGCACCGCTGGGCCCCGTCTCTGCGCCGCTGCGGACTCTGATTTCCGGGCGAAGCGGGACGCGCGACTCCAACCCGTGCGACTCTTCGTCTTTCCCCGGACAGCTCGCCAGCGCTCTGCGGGAAACGCGATTATGTCGCGCTAAGTGTTTTTTTTTTTTTTTCCATTTTCCGGTGTCCAACTGGTAAAAATAAAACACAAATAAAGTAAGCCCGGGGCTGAACTGTCCTCCGCTCGGTGAGGGGCGCGGCCGCGTGACTGCGAGGAATCGCGCCGCCGCCGCCGCCGCCCGCACCGCGCCGCCGCAGGCCCCCGCCCGCCGCGTGACGTCACGGAAAAGCCCGGCGCGCTCGGCGCCCGCTATAAACCGCGGCCCGCGCGGCCGGGGCGGACGGAAGCTTCGCGAGCTCCGCGACCGCTCGGCGCCCGCCTCCCCGCGCGCAGACGCCCACCGGCAGGCCCGGAGGAGCGAGTAAGGGGGAGTCGGAGTGCTCGCGGGCGCGGCGGGCGGCGGGCAGGGAGGGGGCGTGCCCGGCCGCACAACTTTCCAACTTGGGGCGGGGGTCCTGGAGCGCGCCCCGCGCCGCGGGCTGCCGGGCGAGGATGCGCTCAGCCCCGCGGACTCCGGCTCAGCTCGGCTGCACTCGGGAGGTCCGGTCCGCCCGCCGCGAGCCTCTGCCGGTCCGCTTCGCTGCACGTCGGCCAGCGCGGGGCTGCTTCGCTGTCCCCAAACTCGGCTGGCGTTCGTGTGCAGGGGTGTGCGGTGTGGGGGCGAGGTGTGTGCGTCCAGCGCTATCGCGCGCGGGTCTTGCCGGCTCAAGGGTGAGCGACTGCCGAGCACTGTAGGAGGACAGAGCTCGGTGCCCGGTGAGGCGGCCTTGCAAGGCGAAAGTTGAAGCAAGCTGTTGAGTGTCATCCTCAGGAGAGTCTGGCCTTCTGGTTTGCTTCAAGAAGGTGGAGCTCTGAGTTGAATTTAAAGGAATCTCAGAGTGGACGTGATGTGCCGAGAGTGGAGGCTTTCTCCGTAACCCTGATGGGTCTGAACGGGAGCTGGTCATTTTCCTGCCAGCATGACTAGGCGTGGGGCACTGGGTGTTTGCAAGACAGAACCTGTGCGCAGGAGGCTGAGCCTAGGCATAAACCCGCCGCCGAGATGGCCCCCACTCCTCAGTAATGGTCTCTTTGGGCAGCTGAAGAGTAATCAGGACGACTTTACTAAACATGGAAGTTGTCTTAAGGCCTGTCCAGTCCGGCCAGGGGCAGTGATGTCATTGCCACGTGTTTCCCACTGAGGCACAAAAGCCTGCAGGACGCTGGCGCAAGTAAGAGCCATGTTTAGACAAGAGCGGCTAACCTGGCCAGCCCGTCCCAGCGGCCTGACTTGTTGCTCTTCAGCGCTCTCAGGGTCCCTTCCAGCTGCCCCCGTGCCAGCTCCGAGTGGGGAGCCCAAGGCTTCCTTGAGGATGGAGCAAACTCATGGGCAGTGGGAGATGTTAACGGTATTTTTCCTCTATGCAAATGACAGTTTGCCAGATGAACTGGTTACTAATTGTGTGTGTGTGTGTGTGTGTGTGTGTGTGTGTGTGTGTGTCCAGTTGAAAGCCTGGCTTGTTGGGGTTTGGGGGCTTTGACTGGTGCCTTGGTTCTGATGCATCTAATAAGATAGAAGCTCAGACAGATGGTTTGAGTCTCCCTCATGTTTACTGATGCTGGCATCTTGGTTGCTTTGCTCCCTAGGACCCCACGATGACTCTGAATAACGTTACCAGGCGCCAGGGCCCTGTGGGCATGCAGCCACAGCAGCAGCGCTGGAGCATCCCCGCTGATGGCAGGCATCTGATGGTCCAGAAAGAGCCTCACCCATACAGCCACCACAATCGCCACTCGGCCGCGCCCGAGGATCACTGCCGCCGGAGCTGGTCCTCGGACTCCACAGACTCCGTCATCTCCTCCGAGTCGGGGAGCACTTACTACCGCGTGGTGCTCATCGGGGAGCAAGGGGTGGGCAAGTCCACCCTGGCCAACATCTTTGCTGGCGTGCACGACAGCATGGACAGCGACTGTGAGGTGCTGGGAGGTAGGTTGCCCAGCCCCAAGGGGCTTCAGTCCTTGGCAGTGATCTAGGCAGTGACAGCGAGGTGATGGGTCATTTCTCTGCAGAGTTGGGAGCTGAAGTTGTGAGTTTTTAGCACTGGCTAGGGAAGTGGAGTCCCCAGAAAGGCCCCGGTATGGGCTCCCAGGACAAGAACGTGGAAATGCCTGTGGACAAGACCAAAATCTGTTCAACCTGGGCCGTAAAGGGAATTTCTGAGACTTTCAGTCTGAAGCCTCCAGAGGAGGCTGCTTAAAAGAGCACAGAGACAGAGGAAAGGCTCCCACCCCTGGGTTTGCTGACTCTGACCTGGATCCTACTTTAGGAGCTCAGTGTAGACACAGCTTTTTCCATGGTTGGTCCTAAAACCAAACCAATTTGAAAAAACTGTTAGGAGGGTTTATCAGTTTATTACTATCAATATTAGATACTTTTATGGCTGTAAGTTCAATATCTATATTTGAAATAGTATAATAATTTTTAAAAATTTGAAATATAACAGTGATAAATACTTTGTGTAGAATATTAGAGGTTTTTGAAGATAATTTTCCCTCTGTAGTCTTAGGGCATTTATTGATTGAAGGCATTCCTATTTGCAAAGCTGTTACGAAGTGAGATTATCCCATGATGTATTCCTCAACAACAGGTGAAGTAAGCCTTATAGCTGTGACAGATGTGAGGACCCTGGTAGCCATCTGTAGTGTCCTTCAGCTATGGCTTCTGTCTTAGCATGTGGGAGCAGGGCAGCCAGGTGTCCCCTTTACAGCTGTGAAAGTGAAGGGAGCGCTGCCAGTGCTTCTTGAAGTCACATGGTCCGTCTGTACTCTCACCAGCAATGCATAACTGAATCACAGACTTCAGAGTAGGAAGATGGCTTAGGGGTGACTCACGCATCCCCACTCAGTACGTGTGAGTCCTGTCTCTGCAACAGCCCATTTCACCAAAAGGTTTTATTCCTCTTAACTATCTCAGTGTCAGGGAGTTCACTACTTCAGAAGCAGCTCAGGAGCTGAGCTATAAATCATGACTCATTGATGGAACATTAATTTCTCTCCTCACTTCTGGAATCCTAGGAGCCATAGCTGAGCAAGAGTCAGAGAAGTAGGACCAGTGTGGGACAGTTGAGTCTCTTTCTTTGTGAAGGATGGTGGGTGGCTGTGGCTAAAAGGAAAAGCTAACATTTAGAAGGGACATTTGTAATGGGCATTTGCAGTGGGGACACTTTATTAGGTGTCTTGAATTTCTGTTGCTTGTTTGATCTTCACAAACCTCCTGTACTTATGAGTGAATGGAATTTCAGGGAGGCCAGGTGACTGACCCGGTGGGGAAGCTGGCTTTAGAATTTGGGATTTTATGACCTTAGTTCCGGGCTTTTCCCCTGTATGGGACACCCATTCTCCCATTTATGGGACACTTACTATGTGTTATATTTACCACATATATTTTTGGTAATATAAGAATGGAACCAGTATTTATAAGTGATGAACTGGAGGCTTACCAAGTCCAGAGATTTTTCTCGTGCTGAAGAACCTAAACACAGTATGGCCAAGATTCAAACCTAGCAGCGGTTGGTCTCAAATCTCCTGCGGCGGGTTTATGTTCCAAGTGTTACCAGGTGCACAGCACAGTCATCGGGTACGGCGTCAGCCACGCGCCCACCTCTGTCTGGGCTCTGGCGAGCTGCAGGTGGATGGGTTGCCCCGTGCCCTCCTCGTAAGGAGCTCAGTGTCAGCGGTTATCATTCAGGGCAGGGTGAGGTGAAGAAATACCTTAGTAGTAACAGTGAAGTGCCTTGAGGGTTGACATGAGAGGAGGTGGACTGTGAGTCTGGCCGTCGTTCTTTGCCCTGTGCGCTGGGCTGCATCCCAGCTCTTTCTATTTTTTATTTTAAGACAAGGTCTCACTAAGTTCCAGGGCTGAGCCTGGACTAGTACTCCTGCAGTCGTCCTGCCTCAGCCTCCAGAGTGCTCGGATTATAGGCATATGCCAGCATGCCTGGCCTTTGTTTGTTTTTAAGAGGAGAAAACACAGCTAAAGGACAATAGACTTTCAGAAATGTTTGTCCATTGGCCTGGGGTGCTGTGTATCCAGAGGGTGGTGTTCCCGTAGGTGTAGAGACTTAAGACCAGTTCATATCTGCAATTTGGGAAGCAGGCTTCTGTATTTGGGACAGCTGTTTGCTGAAAGACGGAGAAGAGCGAGGAAGGATCTTACCTCACCTCCTTAAACTGAGTCTCTGGCAATTGGAAACATCTTGAGTGACGCATTTGTGTCCCAAGTTATACCATCTACGACCACATCCCTTATCTGTAGGTACTGTTTGGAATCACAAGTTGGCTTTACGTTTCCCAAGAGGAAGTTTTTTCCAGTTAACACCCCTTCGTTGTCTTATCTTTTTTTTTTTTTCAGCATTAACCACAAAAGAATCTACATAATATTTTCATCATTGTCTCTCCTAATAAAGATGGATGTTGTTAGTTAATATTGCAATAATCGTGCGACTCTCCATACATACTTAATGCTATTCGTGCAGCTATGCATGCACTCATCCATCCATTCATTCCTAAGCACATACTGGACATAGGCGGGTGTGCGCAGTCCTGGGCTGTGTCCTTAGAGAGGCTCACAGTGCCTGGAGATCAGACAGACACTGACATTAAATCAAACCAAGGCGTGGTGAGTGTCTTGAAAGAGTCAGGAGGAGAAAGTACAGTGAGAAAGTGGAATTCAGAGGAGAAAAAAGAGTTCTGGGTGTGGGAATCAGAGCAGGCCATGGAAGAGGTGTGATATGAGCTGGATTCTAGAGTCAAGCAGGAGTTTGGAACCTTGAGCTAGACCAGAGGGGGTGTGCACGTACCCAGGGAAGCATGGGAAAGAGCCTGCACTTGGCGCCTGTTGTGTGGACTCACACCCGCTGTGACGCGGGTTTTGCTGGATGTTCCTGGCCAAGCCACTTAGCCCCGAGGCTTCCTCCTTAGTTCAGTTGGGGTAGCTCTTCCTAGGCCATTTTGGGGACTGAGAGAAGTGACAGCATGTATGTAGCACCGCGCTGGGCACACAGGAACTGCAGAAGAAACGTTAGGTACCGCCACTGGGGAGGCACCATTTCCTTTCCACGAGCTTGACTTCTGGTGCTGTGGTTTTATTGCTCTTGGCCTCTGGCCTGTCTCTGTCCCCCGTGTACCCCATCACTCTCACCTGAGCCCTTTCAGGTGTTCAGAGGAGATCTGAGCGAGAAGAGAAGGGGGCAGTGTCTTAGAGCAGGCATTTCTTCCAGGGTTCCCCGGGACCTGAAACCAGGTGAAAGGTTTGGGGTGGGTTGCTGGAGCCTCAGAATGTTCTGGGTGCTGCAGGAGCCAGTCCCAGTGTGAGACACCCGTGCAGGTACCACCCAGCACGTCAGCTGGGTCCAAGAGGCCTCCAAACACAAGGGGTGTCAAGGAGAGAATTCTGTGGTAGGAAGACTTTATTCAGGGCGCATGCAATAGGCATCAGGACTGTTGCAATAGGAGAGAGATTGGGCTCAGCTCCAAATACAATAACAAGTGTGATTTACAGCCAGGGAGCAGGTTGGAAGCTCTGTGGCTGGAAAATTACTAAGAAGGGACATCAAGGTTAGGGGGATTCTTGCTAAACCAACTACAGGATGCTTGCTGAAGTCGGACCAAGGACTCAGACCTGAGAGGTGGGAGCTGGGGAAGCTGGGCGGGTATTACTGGGAGGAGCGGGGGATTCTCACTGCACTGACTCAGCAGGATTCACGAAACCAGGCTGTGCGAGGGCAGACGGTGCAGACTCAAGGTGAAGGCTGGGCGCAGGACGCAGTTCGTCAGAGGCTGATGCAGGTTTGATGGAGGAAGGAGGTTTTGTCAGGAGGTCGGATGAGGAAAGACAGAACAAGCTGCTCTGGTCCCGGGAAGAAGCTGCTGGCTTCAGCCCCCTCGGAGCCCCCTTGGCACCAGTGACTCTTCTTCCTATGCAGAGTATGCACGGGGCACCTGAGCCTTCATCCTGTGCGGTCCCCCAGACCACGGTTGCCGAAAAGCCGCATAGGCGGATAGGCCTGGCCTTTTCTTCTAACTGAGCAAATTTCACAGAGCTCCTCTGGAGGTCTAGGTTCTTTGATTTCCCTTTCCCTCACCTGATTAACACTTGCAGAGACTAAAATGCGAGCTGAGGACCAAGGGAGCTGGAGAAACCTGGAGCTCTGGTTACAAGCACCTGGTTAGCGAGAGGCCACCCACCAGGATGCACTGTGTGTTGTGAGGCACTGTGGGGCACACAGCCAGAGGTGACATAAACCAGTGACCTGCTTGAGCGGGAGGGGACATATACAGGGTGTCTAAGAGGTGTGTTGTTCTAGGTGCCCACTTCTTCCACGCAGTGGCTTTCGCACAGAAGTCAGGCCAGATAGAATGATCCCATCAGGACACCTCCAGAATGTCAGAGCATCATGTTTCTACTTCACAGCTCTCATCTTAGCCCTTTTTCTCTAGACTTTTTTGTAATCTCTGTTATACCAAGAGAAAGTACGGTTTGCTTGTTTTGTTGGAACAGCTTGTTGCTACGTGAACTGCTGGTCTCTTCGGCAAACCCCCTGCGCCCCTTTCTGAGTGGTGAGTGGTGGCTGAGGGCAGAGAAGGTGCTGAGATTTCTGAGCGCAGGGAGCGGTTTTAGCAAAAAGGTGAAAACTCTGTGGTAGCGGAGGGCGGGCAGCCCTGCCGGGCTTGGCCCGTGTACATCTGCATGCTGAGGCCAGGCCCTGCCTGCAGGTGTGTGTCCCACCGCGGTGTTGTTCATGCTGCGCGCTGTGTCGTGGACCCCGAGCAGGATGGACACACCAGGCTTCTGATCCCACAGTGGGAAGCAGTTTCCTCTGATGAGAGAACGACACCTGAGGAGGGGGAAATGGCAGGTTAACCTTCTTCCTCTTTGTCCGCATTTTCTTTCCTTTCCCTCTCCTGATTTCAGTTTCTGGGTGAGGAAACATTAAACCACGAGACCTATTTCTGTGAACCCCTCACTGTTAGGAAGCCCCCCTGTGCCCAGGGCCCCTCCTCATGTACTCTGAAGCCAGGATTTCTTGGAGAAGGAATGCTGAGTGTGGCCAGGAACAGCAGCCAGCACTGCAAAGACTGTGTGCCCAGGCTCCGTAGGTGTGACTGTCACTCAGCTCTAAGGGCTGGGGACTGCTATCGATCGCATCTCACAGGTGAAGTCAGCAGAGCTGCAGAGAACTGATTATGTGGTCCCACGGCACAAAATTAGTAAGGGGTGGATCCCAGGTTCTGATTCAGGTTTGCTGTGGTCATGGCCACATGTTGCGTTTCTCATTCATTCATTCATTGGACACATTTTTGTGGAGCACTTGCACTGTCCTGGGTGCTGTGCTGGGTGCTGGGGGCCGTAGTGTGCAGCACTGGCGCAGAGCCCCGCTCTAACATTCCGGGGAGCAGGAGAAGCAAATGAATTAACTAGGTTTCACATATTGCACATTAGGTGACAGTAAGTACAAAGAAACAAAGCAGGACAAGGCGGAAGGAATTTTGGTGAGGGCGAGGTGTTGCAGTTTCGAATTGATGGCCAGGGGGGACACCTTCCCCAGAAAGCAGAAAGGGAATAATCCTTGTGGATGTCTGAGGGAAGAGATTCTAGGCAAAAGGACCAAGAAAAATGATGAATCACTAAGAAAGTCATTACTTTTAAGCAGTGAAATTCAAAACAGGCAACTTCACTATGGAAACAGTAGGAGAGGGCTCAGTTAGTTGTACACGGTTGATGGGAAGCCCGCTTGTAGACGTCCCAGGATGCCCTATGCTGCTGTCCCCCACAGAGCTTTCCAAGCTGCACCTGCTTTGGCCCGTTGCACTGTGCTCACCCTTCACCTGCACTCAATAAGAGCTCGCAGGCAGAGAGGAAAGTTTCCCTCACCACAGAGAGCGTGTAGGGGGTGCACTTCTGTGCTGCTTAGGTGGAAAAGCAAGCCCATGTAGTCCTAGGGAGCTGTTAGCGTTTATTCCAAAGGAAGAAAAGTACAGTCCGAACAGGGGTAGCCACAAGATGTTTTTCTTGTACTGCCCCAAAGAGGAGAGGTCTCTCTCTGCTCAGAGCTCTTGAAATTGCCAGTGAGTGTTCAGGACCCACCCGCTGAAAAATACAATGGATTTCCACATAAGGAGTATGAAGACGGGGCTCACAGTTAGTGCTTGCTCAGCACCTCATCTGTTGAATCAGTCAAAAGCTCTTACGTGAGTTTATGCTCATAAATGGTTTTCCTGTCTAAAAGCTCCAAGGATGCTGGAAATGAATGCCTCTTCATCCAGGTGGTTTGAGAGATCTTAGTAAGTCCTGGAGGAATATACATCACATATTGTTGCAGATGACAAGATTAGTAATTTATCTTTGCAAATATCTGTATATTTGCATAATTCGTTGCATATTTAGCAAGTTTATTTTCTAGCATAAAAATTTCTCTGGGACCTGCTATGTCCAAGTGTTGCCTACCCACTGACTCCAATACCCATGTTTTTCTTTTCCAGAAGATACGTATGAGCGCACCCTGATTGTCGATGGGGAAAGTGCGACAGTCACCCTCCTGGACATGTGGGAAAATAAGGTACTCAGGGCGTGGGGCCCTTGGTGAGCTCTTTTAGGGCTTGCCTTGCAACAGACTGGTGCGAGGGTGACCTTGTTC
Organism: Dinomys branickii; assembly: GCA_004027595.1. Classification (NCBI taxonomy): domain Eukaryota; kingdom Metazoa; phylum Chordata; class Mammalia; order Rodentia; family Dinomyidae; genus Dinomys; species Dinomys branickii. Next base: position 12,624 of record PVLD010014943.1, read on the forward strand.
TACAGAGGGGCCACTGCAGATGAGGCGGGCTAAAGGCATTTGCTTGTGAAAAACAAGACCGTTCTAAGGAGCGGTTCACTCACAGATGAGCTCTGCATAGCAAACAAGTTGCAGTGCTTTGCCCTTTGTTCTACTAAAAAAAACACAAAAACTGTATTTGTTTTAGCGAATGTTCAAACAGCGTGGATGGCGTTTGCAGCCACGTAGAACTGCCACGTGTGAAGCTGACGTTCTCAGCTCTGCTCTTCAACATTTGCTCTGGGATGTCTGGGCACGTATGCTAGAGCCCCTGCTTATTAAGAACGCTTGCATTCTCACAAAAGGAGTCTTCAGTCTTCGTTTTATCCCTTGGGAAAGGCAAAAGGAGGTTTTTAGAAAGTCGGAGGAGGCTCTTTTGGGGTAGCTTAGAGAGAAATGCTGTTTGGCGGAGTAGCTGTGTAATTTTTCAGTTCAAGCTGTAGAGGAAATTGGAAGGAAACAAATTTGGCCATAAATACGATGCAGGCCAGCAATCTTTACAGCCCTCGGCCCTCCGTTCTTTAGGCACGAGGACCGTGCACTTGGGGGAGTTCCAGGCCGCTTTCTCCCTTCCGGTCTGCCCCCTTTCCCGGGCCGCAGCCTGGTGGGTCCATCCTGCCTCACGGAAGATCTTTTGTCTCGTTAGGGGGAGAACGAGTGGCTCCAGGAGCACTGCATGCAGGTCGGGGACGCCTACCTGATCGTCTACTCCATCACAGACCGGGCGAGCTTCGAGAAGGCGTCGGAGCTGCGGATCCAGCTCCGCAGGGCTCGGCAGACAGAGGACATTCCTATAATTTTGGTTGGCAACAAAAGCGACCTGGTGCGGTGCCGGGAAGTGTCTGTATCAGGTAAGACGGCTGGTGCCACAGTGCGGAAACCAGGAGACCACCCGGGTCACAGGCCCTTGCCTTCACACAAGACCTCTTCCTTAGGGGCTTGTTAAAGTGCTACATGGCGCTGTATGTGGACCTTCTAACATGGCTACAGTCCTGCTCGCCCTGCCTTACCCATCTGGTCTCTGTGGGATTCCAATCTCCTCCTTTGGCAGAATTCTTTTCTGGAATTCTTTTAGGGAAGAGATCACACTCAGGGATTTACTGGCCACCCCCCGGGCTTTTCTTTGTCCTTTCAATCTCCAAGAAGACCTCAAGAGTTTAGGAAGGGAGCAAAGCGACTTTGTAAGGAGGATGGGGACCTATGATTTGGGGGAATTATAGGAGAATTTTTCAACTCCAGCTAGCATTGGTCCCGCTAAACCCTGGAGTACTGTACCCTCCTCTCTGCCCCTCCTCCATCCCTTACTTCTAAATTTCAGTTATGTCATTCATCACATGGTGTCACATATATATTCCACTAGCTTAATTCCTATTTGCTGAATGGGCCCCAAGAGGTTTTAGAGCCCTTAGGATTTTGTTGGCCTAGTACAGATAATAGCCCTGGTACAACTGGAAAAGTCAAATACAGCACTGCCAGGCCCTGCTCAGGACAAAAGAAACACAGTCAAGACAGTGTACTCAGCTCGTTGGGAATATCTTACTGCCAGGGCAGGACTGTCCATAGCAGTCACTTCTTGAACACAAAGCAAAATTCAGATTTTCCTAGAAAAGCTTGAGTAATTTGATATAACTGTATTTGTAAAATCCTGTTTTTCCCCCCCAAAAATCTTACCACAGCTTTTTTTTTCTTTAAAGAGGGGAAAGCCAAGTGGTAGAATTCTAATTTCTTGTAAGGAAAGTGGGTCAGGAGAAAGAGTCTGGCTTGAGAATTAAACCGGCGCGGATCCACCACCACCACCAGGCTGTGTGGACCCCCTCGAGTGTTTAAAAGACTGCCCCCCGTGCTCCTCACCTCTGAATGGGGGGGGGGTCATAATTTATTTTCCAAGATTGTTATGAACATTGAAAATAAAGAACTTAGCCTAGTTCTTGGTAAGTTTGTAGTCAATGAACTTAAGGGTATAGCTTTGCTGTTGTCATTGATACCGCTGTGTCTGAAGAGGTTGGACCCTCACATGGGGAATTCATGATGGACCAGATCTAAAGTCCATCTCTCTTGCTTCTGGGGGTCCTCCTGCAAGACGCGTGCGCTGGGAGGGTGTGCGTCCTAGTGGGCCCCTCTGTCAGCGGCACTTCTGACCGGGCTGGAGTTGCCCCGGTGCAGTGTGGAACGGCAGCCGTCCCGGCTGGCTGCGTGTGCCGCGCGCTCGCTCTGCCTCCCTCTGACTCGCTTCTGTGCTCTCCCCCTCCAGAAGGGCGAGCGTGTGCGGTGGTGTTCGACTGCAAGTTCATCGAGACCTCGGCGGCTGTACAGCACAACGTGAAGGAGCTGTTCGAGGGCATTGTGCGGCAGGTCCGCCTGCGCCGGGACAGCAAGGAGAAGAACGAGCGGCGGCTGGCCTACCAGAAACGGAGGGAGAGCATCCCCAGGAAGGCCAGGCGCTTCTGGGGCAAGATCGTGGCCAAAAACAATAAGAACATGGCCTTCAAGCTCAAGTCCAAGTCCTGCCACGACCTCTCTGTGCTCTAGACACCCGGCCCCACCCAGATGTCCTCCGAGGGGCGTCGTCGAAGGCCACCGGCACCAGTAATCTACATTAGATTGGATACCTATGTATTGTTAGATGTGGCTTCCCCACTGCAGCCAAGAACTAACCCGTCGGCCTCATGGGCAAGCAAGCGCATAGGAATGGAACTGTCTGCAGAGTCGGTATTTATTTATAGGAAAAAGCCTGACCTTGCGACTTGGACTCCCAAGGCTCGTTGCCAGGCCTATTGGGTGTTCACAAGAGTTTTCTCTCTCCTTTGGATAGTAAAGAATTGGAGCTCAGGAAAGAGTGCGTAGAAGAGGAATTTCATCACTGAAATTTTACCCACTGGTCTTGTGTGTGCATCAGAGACCACTGGGTCCTAAAGAGATGTAGGAAAGCTGTCCCAGGGCTTCCTCCACGGAGGAGAGCTGCCTGTGTGTGCTGTTTCCTGGAGCTGGAACTTGTAGAACTTGGCTCATCATGGTCATAACTATTATTGCTCCATCAAACTGTGAAAAGAAATGATGGACCGTGCTGGAAACTAAAGCTTAGCAAATAATTTTTGTTCCATCCCCACAGGGGTTTGTAGGGTTGGCAACCAGTATGTGTACCACTTACCGTTCAAAACTGTCTCTTTACTTGTGCGTCTGATATTTTTTTATTTGGGGAATGTTATTCTCATCAAATTCTACTTAGCCAAACCACCTTTTATGTTTTGTTATTTTTGAGATCATGGAGCCATTGTGAAAATATTTTAAAAGTCTGAATTATTCATAACCTGATGTGCAAATGCCAAGTTTTTAAGGTCTGAATTTTTATAAAACCTGTAAAAACTTCCAGTACTTTGAGTTGACCCTGGTATGTCACAGCTTTGCTCTATTTATCATTATTTGCAAAATAACCATTTTAACATTTGATAAAATATATTTATGAACATATTTCTTAAAAAGGAAAAGGTCCATTTTATTACCATTTTTCTATCTTTTTCAAAATATGCAAGTTTTTTTCTATATGTCTTACAATAAAAGAAATAAAATCTTTGAGAACAAAGGCATTCTGTCTTCCTCCCCAAATAAGAGTATTTGATTTATGATTATTTTTATATATTCTTTAGAGCAAGCATATCCCAAAGAGATAGAACCATTACGTTATTTCATTTTTTCATTTAGTAGCAGTGCAGTCGTGATCTGTTTTAAAGAGGATTCCTGACATTTTTTTTTCCTTTGGAGTCATGCTTCACAGTAATGCAAAGTTATTTTTGGCTCATTCCGTTGGGAAGTATTTAGGGTCATCTAAATGCTATGCTATCGTCAGAGCCAAATTGACCTTTTACTTTGGTCTGGAGGATTCCTGCTTGAACAGATGGGCTTCAGTTTGTTCACTGAAAGCTCATGGTCTTAAGCTTGGTTAGAGCTTTAGGGGAAGTTAAAAAAGATTAGGGTGGGGGAAAAAAAAAAGTGGTGTTTTTCTGCCTGAGATCTAGCCAGGCAAAGCTTCCCCCGTTCTCTCTGACACTAATGTGGCCTGACATGAATTACGTGGCATCTGTCCAAGGGCTGTGTGCGGGAATGGGGCTCCCTGGCGTTCACCTCTCACATCATCTTGCCCCTGTGTGTACCTCCTTCACTTCTGCATCCCTGCCCCTCTGAGTTTGTGATCAGACACACCGGCAACAACCATGGGACTTTACACATTGTCTAAAGTGACACAGTTTTAAAAGTGATCTATTTTTTGGCCATTTATTTTCCATGTTGAGGGCAAAAGTTCCATCTCTGTGTACTTTGCACCTTGAGTCACTTAAGGAAATAGTACAGGGAGGTAATAAGAGTTAAGACTCTGGTTAGATGGGCCTGGGGTGAAACTTGGCTATGCCATTTAACACTGCTGTGTCTCTGCGGGAAAGATTAAATGTTTCTAGCCTTCAGTTTCCTCATCTGCAGAATGGGCTTGTAAGTACCAGTTGTATAAGATGGTTGTGAGATGGACGTCTTCTAGTCTACTGTGCAGTATAGAACTTGAGAAGGGCTAGTTTTCATTATTCATTCTTGTGCATCTTTCCTTCTGCATAAATTAGAGCTAGTTTTGTATGTCAGCTAACCCCAATTCAGATGGAAACTCCTTCTCATTAGTGACTACCGCTTTCCCTTTTCATGCCTGTACTCTTTGGTGCAGTGGAGACTTCGGGAGAGTTTCAGAACAGTCTCTTGAGCTTCATGGCTCCTCCAAGGTCCTTTAGGAGGGCAACAGCGTCTTGTTTCACAGAGAGCTGGTGCAGCACCAGAGTGGCTTTATGATGTGTGTTAGATGTCAAGAGCTGGGCCAAGACTGGGGTCACCGTGTAACTCCTGTTCATTGCATACTCTAGTTTCCAAAGTGTTCTTGTGAACATAGCCCTTTCTTACCCATGTGTCACACACACACCACATGCATACCCTACACAGGCACATTTATGTGCAGTATTGTCTGTTCTCAGACCCAACTTGCCCCATTGGTCTTTCAGACTCTGCAGCCAATGGCCCACAGATCCCAAGCCTGCTGGGCTGAGGGCCTGTTCTAATCATCACACCGAGGTTCCTGGCTTGTGCCTGGTGGGACAACCCAGGCTGCTTTGCATTGGAGAGGCCTCTTGGTTACGAGCTGCAGCCCTGAGCTCAGACCTGGCTTTGAGCCCTCCTGGGGAGTGTGACAAGAGTGGAGGTCTGTGTCTCGTCCCTGCCTCAGCTTCCCTCTGTGGCATATGGACAGCAGGAATGCACATCTTCTGGGCTGGGCTGAGGGTGACATGAGACCCGTCCATCAGGGAGGACAGTGGCCATCCCTACTCTAATGTGGCGTCTGAGCCTCCGTCCCCATACGCTTCCGCAGACGGTGTTGATGGGTGCTCAGAATCCAGTGGTGACCAAGACCATCCCTGTTCTCAGATGCCTTGAGAGCAGTTGATTTGTCCTCCAAAGCCAAAGAAGGTGGCATTGGGAAGAATTTTTTTTTAAATTGTGGAAGTATTATATTTGGAAGAGATAGATTAGCCTTTATTAGATCAAATTGAAATAAAGGGAAAAAATTAAAATGATTAGATGTGGGAAAGTCAATTGGGTTTAAAAAAAAATTACCTATTTGGACCTGGGTGTGGTGGCATGTACCTGTAATCCCAGCATTTGAGAGGCTGAGGCAGGAAGATCTTGAGTTCAGAGGCCAGCCTGGGCTACATAGTGAGTGAGAGACCAGCCTTGAACACAGTGAAATGTCATGAGACATTGCCTCAAAACACTAAAAATAAATAAAATATTCCATTTGGGGGAAGTGGTTGCATTGGAGAAATGTTGGCTTTTATGCATTGTACATTAGTACTTACTGATGTATGAACTAATACAGGGTGATAGGCAGGCGAAGGTGCTCCTGCTCAGGCAGGGTGCTGCGGAGAACACACAGTGGGAGAAGGCAGGCCTGCCGTTAAGAAGCGTTTAACTCAGAGTCAGGAAGTGATGTGAGAGAAGACAACCGCACAAAAGCCTTGTGTGTGACGCTGAAGACAGTAATAGCCATGAGAGACTAGAAGTCAGGCTGTGGGAGCGCGGGTGGAGAAAGACGGCCTTGCCTGGCGCGGGTGGAGAAAGACGGCCTTGCCTGGGGGTGCAGTCCTGGGTGTCTTGGAGGAAGGGGCATTGGACTTCATTCTGAAGACTGCTCAATATTTCCCCAAGTGGAGTTGGTGGAAGGGAAGAAAAAGGGCAAGATTGATCTACATAAAGATAGTAGCACAAGGGAAGACATTTGCCTCATGTAGATAAATGAGAGACATTTGATTTGTTCAAGAGCTTTCTGGCTGGCATTAAGTGAAGTAAATGATTTGTGGAGTCAGAAAACCCTGATTCCTAAGTACAGTGGGTTGAATATTGTTCTCCCTACATTCACATCCACTTGTACCTCAAATGTGACCTAACTGGGGGAACAGGGCCTGTGATGGTTGAGCTTGTCAACCTGACTATATTAGGTCACTTCTGCAGAGGTGACTGTGCCATGCAACCCTCTCAGGTTAACAATATCCCTTAGTTATTGTAGACTGATCAGGTCTGCAATCTCCTGAACAAATGTATGCGAAGTTTAAACAAAAGGGGCAAATGGAATGATTTCAGGGCTCCAGGAGGATCAAAATCCTCTCACAGAATTTCAGATCCTCAAAGGGCTAAGACCAAGACCTTCTCTGGGTGGCCTGTATTTATTTAGTTATCAGAAGGCAGGGGAGTATTCAAGAACAGCCAAACTACTCAAGGACTTCTCCAACTAAGGTATTAAGTTAATCCACCCAGGAGAGAGATGCCTGAGGCTACAGTCTTTATCTAGCTGAGGTTGGATCCAGGTGTCCTTGGCTGTGACCTTGCCTTATGCTTTGAGGCTTTCCGGCTTCATCTGCCATTACAGGCCTTAGTATGGATCAGTGACTCACAGAGGTTCACTTACTATGAGTCTATGGCCCATCTCCAGACAAGGAGCCTAGGCCTTGGATGATTTCACAAGTAAACATGAAAAGACCGTTGGTAATTTAAATCCTACTCAAGGCTGCTTCGTAGTGGTTTCCATCAGCCCCCTATACTCTTTAGAGGATTAACCCACTAATGTTCCTGGAAGAATGTGCTAAGGGAGTGGGGCCAGGTGGGGACTTTGCAGGGTGTGTCTCTTGGGCACTCTTCCCTTGTGCTCTGCTTCCTCGCCACCATGAAGGGAGCATGTTGGCTCCTTCCACCACGAGGTGCCCCCTAAGTCCAATGTGTGGCACCTCTAAAGAGAATGGAGAGCTTTGGGCACAGAGGAGACACGTAGGGAAGAGGCCGTGTGTAGACTGGAGGGGTGGAGTTACAAGCTGAGGAATGTCTGTGACCACAGAGCAGGAGTGTCAGGGAAGCAGACGCCCCCCCAAGAAGTCTCAGGGAGCTTGCTCTGTAAACTCCCTGAGCTTAGGTTTCAGCCCTCTAGGACTCCAAGGGAATCAGGTTTTGTTGTTTAAGCTACCCAGTTGATGTTAACCTCAGCAGCCCTAGGAAAGAAAACACACAGAGGCACTGTTATGGGTTCTGTCTAGATGTCTCCCCCAAAGCCTCAAGTGCTCAGAGGGGGACTTTTGCGAGGTGACTGGATCATGGGGGCATGACAGTCGGTGGATTAGTCCACTGATGAGTTTATAGCTTGCTGTTCGGAGGTGGCACCTGGTAGAAAGAGGTGGATCGCTGTGGGCATGGCCTGGAAGGGTTGATCCCTCCTTTCTCCCTTGACTCCATTTCCTGGTGCCGTGTCATGAGCTGCTTCTCCTCTGCCAGGCCCCTCTGCCACACTGCCCTGCCTTGGAGCCAGCTGACTACAGGCCCAAACCACTACAAACAGTGAACCAAAATGAACCTTTCCTCCTTTAAGTTGCAGGTGTTGGCTGTTTGTCCTGGTGATGGGAAGAATAACTAAGGTATTTTGAACAAGTTAACTTAGCTTGGGTAAGCCCCAACTCCTTCATCTGAAGAGCAGGGAGAATAGCATCCCTCCTTGTAGGGACATCATGAGGCCTAAATGAGCCCGATATGCTCACTAGCTTATCGTCATTGGCTTAGCAGCTTATTGTCTACAACATGAGAGCGAGTAAAATGAAAAGATGTGAAGAGCAACTGCAGGAGACACCGAACTCCAGGCTGAGTCTGAACTTGGTTCTAAGGGCAATGTGGTGATTGATATTTGCAAACAGGTATGACCGATGGAAATGCGGCTGCTTCAGGCCATTGCCAGGATTGATGAGGTGGCTGGAACAGGAAGGAACAAGATCTACCTCCCGGAGAGCAACGAGGAGGCTGCCGACAGCCCTGGACTGGCACAGTGACTGAGGCCTTTCAGGTAGAGGGAAGGAGGTTGGTCATGCGGGGGAGGTTACCTCAGGAGGTGTGTGCCGTATTTGTTGGGCTTTGAGAATGCATGTGCCTGAAGCACTAATGGTTTTCTGTGAGCAATACTCACAAAGCAGGGCAGCCTGATGCCTACCGTGGCCAGATCCCAGGGCAAGATGGCAGAGCGTGTGAGGGAAAGACAGCTGGGCAGGTATGCATTAGGTAAGGCCCTGGTTACCAGATTTCACTGCCATAAGGATATGGATTCTTGGTTTGTAACTGCCTGAAAAATAACTGCAAAACAGCAAAAGGAAAATGGACACGACTAGAGACCATACTCAGAAGTGAAATAAACCAGACCCGCGTGTGTAGACATGATGTTATCTCACTAGTGTGAGAACCTGAAAGAGTGAATAAAATCTAGGAGGTACAATAGACATTGTGAGAGGGAAGGAAACTGCTCAACAGGAAAGAACAACTGGGATGAGGGACAAGAGGAAAGAAGGGGAAAAACATATATATATGTATACACAGGATAGTTAGCATCACTGTACTACTGACATATGCTGTATTGAAAGGAACAGTTAATGTGTGTTTGATCAATCTTACATGTCTATATCTGAGTATCCAAATTGAAGATATCAATATGTAATACAACCACCATTGTTAATTTCCTATCACCTTGCCCAAGATTCTGTATTGCTTGTCTTGCTTTTGTGTTATTTTCTAAAAGTATGGGTGTTTGTTAAGAGGTTTTCATTCTTTTATCTTTAAAAAAAAGAATAAAAAGAACAGCAAGAGGCCCTGAACTCACAGTGTTCTAGTCCACAGGGAAATGAGGAAGTAAATACTAAACACTTTTCTTGTCAGGTGGTCAGGGGGAAATGTATGCAAACTAAAGATTTGGGGTTTTCAGCACACGAATGTATGGGTAATTCTGTGTGCATGTATGTGTGTGTGCGCACGCACATGTATGGGTGTGCTGAACAAAGTAGAGGTAGAAAGAGGGTTCACAGTTATAGGAAAAGCAGAGTGTTTCAAATACGTAACTTCACATACCTGCTGGATGCTCGTTTCATTCCACATTTCAGTCCAGAAATAGGATGTCTGTCAGTGAGCTTAATTATTTCAGGATCTACCGAAGACACTGAGTATTCAAGAAGCATATGACTGTTCTGATATCCAAGACAAGTCATTGCAATTTAGGTTTGCTGGGATTAGGGTCAAATAAGTAAATACAAACGTGCCCTTGCATAGTCAATTGTACCAAAATGTTTGAACCTCTTAATCTAAAATAGAGACACTACCACCTCCTCACTGTCAGGCTGTAGGAAACATCAAACTGCAGGAGGACCGAGAGATATTGTTGCTATTCTCACTCAAAGGCTCCCGTGCAGTGGTTTGACTGGAGAAATACGCTGCCTTGTGGGTAATTTGAAAGTTCCGGAGGGTACTTTCCTGAAAGGTATTTGCGATTTTGCACACACATACATATACGATGTTGCTACATCTCATATCCAGAGGCTGTTGGCCTTGGAGTGGAAACCCTGCATGAGCATGTATATGTGTGTGCTGTACACACATGCACACCTGTATATATGGGTGCAATGCACAAATGTACACATACACATTTAAGCCAGTCCAGTTTAAATCTGGAAAATCATTGCAGTATACATGTTTTGAAGTGAACACCTGGTGGGTCTCTGTCCTCCATGTGCGTGTTTTGGGGAGGCTCCTGCCGGGGCAAGGAGCACCCACAGACTCAAAGGCAGGGCACGTGTGTGAACATCAGAAAGTGGGCCCAGAATCGTGAGGCTTGCAACTCAAGAAGTCGGTCAGCTTTTATTTGACTGAAAAAAACAATCGGATATGTTTGAAAGTAGTAATTTCTTTTTGTGTAAACATCAGGCCAGACACGGCAATGAGGTAGGAGTGGAAATCCTATTAAAAAATCTAAAGGAAATTGCCTCGTGATTCATCTGTTTGATGATAATATGGAGCTGGTGGCCTGCCATAATGCGTTTCAATATTGGAAACGGCTTGTGAGGAGCCTGGATTATCTGAGGCGTGACTGGGCAGAAGTATTCTGAGAGGGAGGTAAGTGCAGGCAGGGCCTCCAGATGTCTTTTGGGCTAGAACTGCAGCGTCACGAATCCGCAACCAAGGGGGCAGGTGGGCGGCCTGGCCAGCCCCGCTCGTGCCTTCACGCAGTGCCATGTGAAGGGCCCTCTCCGGTTGTCACACGGAACGATCCGGGTCACAGCCTGGACGACGAGGTGATGAGGGTAAAAGTGGCCACCGTTTAGTTAGCTCTCTGTCACATGGCAGCACAGATATTGGCTCCGGAAGACAATGCAGGCTTCGTGCTCGAGGCCTTACTCTTGGGCCCTCTGACTCCTTTTTACACAGAGAAGCGCTGAGACTCTGAAATAGGATGTGGTTTGCATTAAGTGACTTGGTAGCTCAGTTACTCTAGAACGCAGAGTTCCGGGTCCAGCTCACAAGAACACGCTGCCACATCACCTGGGTCCACACCATGGCATCGGAGAGGAGCTGTGGTCACCTTGTGTGGGCCTGTCTTCCTCCTAGCGCTTCTCCCGAACCTCACTAGTCCCAGGCTTTTGGCCCCTGCTGTCAGAGATGCTGACCTGTCCGGGATGCAGGGAACACTGGCCTTGGTGCAGAGAGCTCTAGGCGCCAGCTTGGGCTTTGCTGATGATTTGTGAGCTGTAAAACCCTCAGATATAAAATAAGAATAATGACCCCCACCTAGAGATGACAGGCGGGGATAGGATAAGTGATTTGTAATCTCTGGGCATTCAGCATGTCATTAAAGTGCTGTGCACACAACAGCAGGTATAAGGGATGTTTGCACCGCAGTCACCTCAGCAGTGTGAGGGAGAATGGTCTCTCAATGGCTACCCGCCACCAGCTCATGCCCAGTTCCAGCATGCGGCATACACTCAGCTACTTTGCTCCATATTCACTGGTCTTGATCACTGTCCCTTGGACTATATTAAGCCAGTTAAAAACACTAGCAATTGGAAAAAAGCCAACGCTTTCTCTATTGGCAGCAAAAGAAGCAGGCTCTAATTTGATTTCCTTTCTTGTGTCTTTGAGAATCTCCATGCAGCCTGAGCAATGAGAAATGCACTTTTAGGTGCAGAAGAGGAGGATATATGGCTGATAAAAATTCGGTTTGAGGGTGAACTGGTACACCCCCCTGCCGGGCCTGTCTGGTCTCACAGGTACGTCAGATGGCAGCGAACAAAGGCAGCCACAGAGAGGCCACCTGTTTGGTGTCTGTGAGGAAGCTGCAGGCTGTGCATTTCTGGAAAGACCAGCTGAAGGTGCCGAGAAGGGAGTGCATTCTGTAATCCAGCTGTCAGGTTTTGAACCCTGCCTTTACTCGTTCAGCTGGGTAATTTAGGCAAGTAACTTCATCTTTTTAAAGCTCGTTTTTTCTTCTCTTCAGCTGAATGAAGATATTGAGTAAAGGGATGTAAACAGTTATCTCCTTGAAGTCAGACCTGGTAGTACATGCCTGGAAATCCCAGCAGTCAAGAGGCTGAGGCAGGATCTTGAGTTCCAGATCAGCTACCAAGTGAGAAGCTGTTCTAAAAAAAGTTACTTACTTCTTAGAGTTTTATGGGGAACAGACTCCCTAGCCAAAGGAGCTCCCCCTTAGCAGCTGAGAATGGGGTGAAAATTTCCAAAACCCTTTTGGAAATTGAGAGCAAAGCAACCCGAATTCTGTATGTACATAATATAGGTGTCATTGGCTCCATCCCCTGGGGCATAAGTTTTGGGGAATATTGTCTCAGTTGTGGTTGCCTGAGTTTCTTACGTCCAAGTTTCTAAGCCTCCGTGGGGGGGTGTGTTCCCTTAAGCAGTCTACTCTGGAGCACCTACCTCACAGATGTGGTTCTTTTGAGGGTCTCACTCTGTAGTTCAGGCTATCCTTGAGCTCACCTTGTACCCCAGGCTGGCCTCAAACTCATGGCAATCCTCCAGCCTCAGCCTCCCAAGAGCTAAGATTACAGGCATGCACCACAACGCCCAGCTATTGATGTCTTTTTCAGTGTGGGGTGGAGATGGAGAGCTTGGTGTCAGGACCCAGGGAGCAGGTGCCTTCCAGCTCCCCACACTCCCAGTGTTCCCCCTCTGGATCCTGGTTTGCTGGGGGAGACTAAGGCATCATCTTTCCTTCAGCGACTGACCCAATACATTTCTTCTCACCCTCGCCCAGCCCCACCCTGGGACTGTGTATCCTTGAAGGTCCATTCAAAGGCCACCTGGCAACCTGTCCCATTGTGTGTTCCCTGGGACCCTTGCTGTCTGCTATGAACATAAGTTCTAATGAAAAGGGGGATTCCCATGTCAAATATGTCCAGGGAAAATTAGATGAAAGGAAGTAGAAAGTAGGTATTTATTTTTATTAAAATTTACCATTGTATATAACCTATCTTTGGCATTGGGCATATTCAACTATTGTACAATCATCACAACCATCTATATACAGAATTTTTTCACTGTTCCAAACTAAACAGTAATACTCTGTTCTCTCTCCAGCCCCTGGCAACCACCATTCTGCTTTCTGTCTCTATGAATGTGAGTACCGCAGGTTCATCCTATAAGTGGAATTGTACACTTTTGTCCCTTGTAACTCACTTCTTTCATCTAGTAGAATTTCCTCAGGATTCACGCATGTTGGAGCATGCATCAGAATTCCCTTCCTTTTTCAGGTTTAGTAATATTCCATTATATGTGCATACCACAGTTTGTTTACCCAATTTGTTGGTAATGAACATCTGGGTTGCGTTTACCTTTTGGATATTACAAATAATGGTGCTATAAACATGGGTGTGGAAATACTTGTTTGAGTTCTTACTTTCAATTCTTTTGGGAATATACCCAGAAGTAGAATTGCTCAATCATATAAATCTCCTTTTAATTTTCTGAGGAAATGCCATTTTGCTTTTCACAGTCACACTATTTTACATTCCTGCCAGCAAGTACAAGAATTCTAATTTCTCCACATCATTCCCAACACTTTCTGTTCTCTGTTTGTCTTTAATTATACCATAACCATACACACTGGGTGTGAAGTGATATATCTTTGTGTGTGTCAGTGTGTTTGCATACTGGGATTGGAATCCAGGGTCTTGCACATGCTAGGCAGGGGCACTATTACTACGGTACATCCTTAGCCCCTGAAAGATTTTAAGATCATGAAGTTGCCCAGATTGGCCCCCAACTGGCAATCCTCCTGCCTCAGCCTATTAAGTAGCTGGGGAAACAGGCATGTGCCACCATGATAAGCTCATTGTGGCTTTGATTTGCATTTCCCTAGTAATTAGGGATGTGGAAACTATTTGTGTGCATACCAGCCATCTATCTTCTTAGGAGAAATGCCTATTCAAGTGCTTTGTGCATTTAAATTTTTTGTTAACTGTACTAGTGCTTTGTATGTTCTAAGTATTAGTCCTTTATTAGATACATGATTTGCAAAAGTTTTTTCCTATTCTGTGTGTTTCTCCTTTTCACTCTGTGGATAATGCCATTGGATGGATAGAAATTTTTAATTTTGTGTGTTAATTTTTATTTTTATGAGTACAGGTTTGCAGTATGTAGTGATTACATTCCTCGTGGGGCGTGGTACATGGACATAGCACATCTTAATTCTTTTCTCTTCCTCCCCCCTTGGTGCCCTTCCCTTGTGCAAAAGACCTATCCACCTATTTCCTTTTTTCTGGGTACCAGGAACCGAACTCAGGACTTTACGCTTGCCAGGCAGGTGCCTGTGCCACTGAGCTATATCCCCAGCCCCATCCTATTTCCTATTATCTAGCTTCATTTTGCTCTTTATTGATATTTCTGGTTTCTCATATAACAGAATCCATGCAGTGTTTAAGCTTGTGTGTCCCATTTACTTTACTTAACATCATGGTCTCAGGGTGCATGCATTTTCCTACCAATTACTCAAATTTATCCTGTTTTTGTTTTTTCTTGTTGGAGACAGCCTCTTGCTTTGTAGCTCAGGCTGGCCTCGAACTCACAGCAATCCTCCTGCCTTGGCTTTCTGAGTGCTGGGATTACAGGTGTGTGCCATCATGCCCTGAAAATTTACCCTTCTTTATGGCAAAGTAATATAAAAAATATATATCCATTCATCTGCTGGACATATAGGCCACTTCCAAGATTCCGCTACTATGAATTGTGGTGCTACAAACACAGCTATGCATGAATCACTGTAATATTTTCTTTAACTCTTTCAGGAAGAATTTGTATCAGGAGCATAGCTGAGTCTAATAGAATTTCTAGTTTAACTTTTTAAGCAACCTCCACACTGATTTCCTTAGTGGTTGTAGTTTACATTCCCACCAACAATGTAGAAGGGATTTGTTTTCCTGGAACCTTGTCAACATTTGTTATTATTTGATTTCTTGATGATAGCCATTCTTTCCTGAGTAAGATAGACTCTCAGTGTTGCTTTAATTTGTATTTCTTTGATGGCCAGAGAAGTTCAACATTTTTTTCATATATTTATTGGTCATTGTACTTCTGAGAAGTATCTATTCATTTCAGTTGCCCGTTTTTGATTGAATCTTTTATTTTTTGAGGGGTTTAACTTTTTAAGTTCTTTATGTATTCTAGATATTAATCTTCTGAGAAATACCTGGAGAAATTTTTTTCCCATTCTGTAGGTTGTCTACAGCCCAGTACTGGCACAAAAACAGACTTGTGTATCCATAGAACAGAATAAGGGAAGACCCCAGGCAATAGGCACATTCAGCTATCAGATCTTAGACAAAGGGGCCAAAGGCATACGCTGGAGGAAAGACAGCCTCTAATAAATCTTCTGCCAGGAAAACTGCAGAAGACAGTCTAGACCTGTAGCTCTCACCATGTACTAAGCTGAAATTAAAATGGATCAACATCGAAATGTTAAAACAGAAATGTTTCACTTAATCTGCTGGAAGATAAAATAGGTAATACCCTTAAAGATAGAGGCTTAGGCAAGGACTTTCTGAGCAGAAAGTTTTTATTTAAAGTCCAATTTACCTATTTTTTTCTTTCATTGGTGGTCCTTCTGGTTTTCTATCCAAGGATTTTTTTGGGGGGGGCAAGTCCAATATCATGAAGCTTTTCTTCTCAGAGTTTTATACTTGTAGGTCTTATATTTATTAATTTTTATTAAGTAATTTTATTAATTTGTGTTAATTTTTATTATTTTTTCTTTTATCAATATTTTTCCTTTTCATACATGATATATGGCAAGGGCCCAACTTCATTTTTTTGCATATGGGAAAGAGGTTTCTTGTATCAGTTAGCGCTCAGTGGTAGCAAGCAATAGAAACTGAGACGAGGACAAAGGGGACTCACTGGAACAATTTAGACAGTTTATAGTAATTAATCTCTGGGTGTAGAAGATCTGGGAATGGTCTGGGAATCTTTAAAACTGGAATTCCAAGACTGTTTCTAAAGATGCTGTGGTTAGAGCTGCTCAGCTTTAATAATGTGTGTGTGTGTGTGTGTGTGTGTGTGTGTGTGTGTGTAATTCTGTGCTGGATGCCACATTTAGCAAGGAACCTGCAGGTGGGGATGTGTGTGTGTGTATGCTCGCGCATGCATGTGTGCGTGTTAAGGAGGCAGCACTGTCACTAAAAGGTCCCACCAGCAATACCACACGAAGGGTTAGTGTGGGTGGGACCCTAAACAAAACCAGGACACTGTTACTAAAGGAGAGAAAACAGACCCACAGTAAGTGTTCACTACTTTCATCCACTGAGTGCTTGCTGTTGTGGTTTGTATCTGACGTCCCTCCAAAGCCTCATGTGCTCATCGGCGGGGCTTTCGGGAGGTGAATGGACCACGGGGACATGATAGAGTGAATTAGTCCAATGAGATTATAGCTGAAGGTGATGTTGGGAGGGGAAGCCCAGCGGAGGAGGCAGTCCCTGGGGGCGCGGCCTGGAAGGTCTCCCTCCTCCCTCCTGCTGCCGCCTGAGCTGCTTCTCCTCTGCCAGGCCACCCTGCTTTGTAGTCAGCCGACTGTGGACTGAACCTGTACAGACTGACAGCCAAGGCAAACCTTTCCTCCTCTCAACTGTGTGTGTTAGGTATCGTGTCTCAGAGATGAGGCAGTAAATGAAACACTTACTTGCAGTGGTTGATACCGCTTTGTGGATATCAGGTGGGGAAGAATAGATTATGTACCATTTCCCATACCTGTTTGTGGGGAAAAAAGAGCAGCAGCCCATAGGAACATCTCACAGGAGGAGTGTTCCACAGAGCGTCTTCCGGGCAATGCTCTCGCGTGCTGGTGAAAGGAACTGTGGGCTCGCCCAAAGACCCTGGGAGAGCCTGATGTGGCAGGTCTAGCCGCACTGAGGCACGGCTGGCCTCAGCCTGAAGGTTGCTGGAGGTAGGAAGCTCGCCTCTTCAAAGTGCAAAGGTTGATCTTTCAGCTCTGAAAATAGACACCACACTTCTCCTAGACCTGCAGCCACATCCATCCCACCAGTGTGGTTCAGAAGTTCCTTCCCGCAATATGCACTTCATCCACTTTGAGCTGTGGTCTGCAAGTCCCTGTAAACATAAAGCAGCGTGTCTGGTGGTTGTGGTGTGGTAGGTATCAGCCCGACCTCGGCCAGGTACCTGGTTTGTTAAGTCCTTTTAAGATATTTAAATTTTTGTCTTGTGGTGCTGGAGCTCAAACCCGACTCCTGCACACGCTAGGCAAAAGTCTGACTGTTGGCCTTACCACTGAGCCCCAGCCCCAGCCCTCCTGGGCTCTGAGTGTTGGGCAGAAGAGGAGGGGCTGGGCAGGGGCCTGTGCCTCCATTGCTGATGTGGACTCTTGGACTTTCGGAATTGGCGTATTTTTTGCAGGGGGATACCAAGAATCAAACTCAGGACTTCGTGCTTGCCCGGCAGGCATTGTGCCACTGGCCCTGGTGTCTTCTTTTTTCTTGACCAGCACCACGCTTTTGGTTTCTCCAAATCTCAAGTAGGCATCAGTATTTCTGCCATTTCATACAGCCCAGTGTGCGGGAGAGGAATGAGCAGCCGTCCTGAGACCCTAGCTCTCCCCCCAGCAGCAGGTAAGGTGGGAGTCACCTTTATCTCTGTTGTTCTGTTTGCTGTGTTGGGGAGTGAACCAGGGCTTTCTCACCGCACTACATCCGCAGCTCTTCTCTTCTCTTTCTTTTCTCTTTGTTAAAGTGAAGGGTCTCGCTGTGTAGCCCAGGCTGGCCCTGAGCTCACTAGGTAACCCAGGCTGACCTCAAATTCGCTACGTAGTCCAGTCTGGCCTTGAAAACCTGCCAATCCTCCTGCCTCAGCCTCCCAAGTGCCGTGTCATTTTTTGAGACAGGGTCTCACTAAGTCACTAAATTGTCTACACTGAGCTAGAGCCTCAGCCTCCCACATTGCTGGGATTATAGGTGTGCACCACCATGCTTGGCTGGAATTTTTAATTCCAACAATTAGTTCCCTTTGGCAGAGTGGCTTGGGGCCTATGACCATGGATTTGGGGGATGACAGAATCCACACTTCCTTGGAACCTCTTGGGGTTTGGAGGCAGCTTCCTAATCCTTCTGCCTCAAACCTCAGACCTCTGACATTTGCTCCTAGCAGAGGGGCTCGGGGTGAGTGGAGAAGCCGCCTGGATGATGGGCGTGGGCCTGGCCCAAGCACTTGGTGGCAGGAAGCCCGGTGTCAGCCTCAGCTGTTCCACAAATGTCTTGAACCATGAGGCCTCTGCAGAGCGAAGGGAGTCAGCTAAGTCAATTAATTCAAAAGCAAACATTTGTTGCACTTTGATTATGCACCTGGCTTTGGGTATAGGGATGTGACCTTAAACAAGGCGTGCTGCGTGCCCTTGGGAAGTTGGCTTCTGAGTTCTCTGCTGGTCCTCCACTCTGAGAACAGCCCTGGATCAGTCTGCTTCCTGTTGCACCATAGTGGCCTGTGTTGTCCTGCCTGTTGGTTGGAGGTCAAGTGACTCTCGAAGGACACAAATCCAGATCTTCTGACTCTCAAACCTGTGCTCTGTGCTCTGTAGCTTGTGGGCCATGTTTCACTGTCCCACTCAGTGAAGGCTTAGCTTTCCTGTGCCACGCGTGTGCTCTGGGTCCTGCTGTAGGCCCAGCCCCGCTGTACGGGTATGAGGAAGAGCAGGTTCAGAGGGACGCAGGACTGCCCAGTCACACAGCTTAGCAGCGACGCTCATTCATATCCACGAGGGGCGGCGCTGCCTTCTGGAACCCCTGGGAGAGGTGGAGGGGAGGACAGCAGCTCTGTGGTCCCCAGCATGGAAAGTTGCCCTTTGGCAGGGCCTGTCCCTGAGTCGGAGGAAGGGGAGAAGGCAGAAGAGCCCAGGGAGAGGCTGCAGACCTGGGGCGAGGCCCTGAGTGGTGGGGGTAGGGCTGCCGTGGAGTGTCAGGGCCCAAAGAACTCCGGGTCCCATGGACCCCAGCCCCAGTCAGAGGCTGCCACAGAGCAGGAGCACTGCTGTCATGCCTAAGAAGAGGTGAGGGTGAGATGAACCTGCTGTGGGATGGGTGGGGGTCCCATGGAGCTTTTCCCAGTTCTTGGCACTCTAAACAGAGAATTGGACAAGACACACAGAAAAGGGGGTGAAGGTATACATTTACTGAAGGTGAAAAAGATGTACACTCTGCAGAGTGAGAGCGGGCAGGTAAAAAGGCTCACAGGGGGTCTGGGGGAAGGGGAAGGGGTCCTTCCCAATTCCTAGATTGTCTGGGAGACACTCATGCTGTCACTCACTCACTCGGGATTAGGCCTTGTGTAAACTGTCCTAGGGAAAGCTGACTTGAATTCCTGCCATATGTAAATGCAGGACCAGGAACAGTGTCTTTTGATTGGTTGTGTCCATATGCAAATGAAGAATTGCAAAGAGTATCTTCTGATTGGTCCTGAGAACAGCACCAGATTCGAATGGAGGATTGAAAGTAGCACCTTTTTTTTTTTTTTTTGCGGTATTGGGGATCGAACTCAGGACCCTGTGCTTGCTAGGCAGGTGCTTATTCCACTGAGCTATATCCCCAGCCAGTAGCACCTTTTTGATTGGTTCTCTGTGCAGCGATAATGGCATTGCTGTATATTCGGAGTGTCTCCCTCCCTGGGAATGTCCCTGGACCTGTTGTCCAGCTTAGGAAAGCTAGCTAAAGGGTGGACCCTCCCTGGCCTCTGCCTGGCTTCCCTGCCCACCCCCAAGGCCCCTGCCAGCCTTAGACCCTGGGAACACACTGACCTCTGGTGGGCGGGCTTCTCCTTAGCTTTGTGTCATCACAGGCAGCTGGAGAACGGCTTCCAGGGCGTGGAAATGGCTCACCTCCCTGACACTGCTCTGAAGTGGTGGCTGAGCACAGACCTTTATCCTGGGGAGAGGCAGAGTGGCTCCCAGGTGGGGTGCACACTGTCCTACCTCGCTTTCTTTCCAGACATTTAATCTCACCACCATCCCCAGGCGAGGCAGATCCCAGGTCTGCACTCCACAGATGAGGAGCCTGGGGCTTGGAAGAGCGAAATGAATCAGCTAAGGGTGCTCAGCTAAAGGGTGCAGGGACAGATTCAAACTCAAGGCCCTGAGGGTCCTAAGCCAGGGCTCTTCCCACCGTGTTGCACTGTCCCTTGCCCCTCTAGCCCCAACCTTGAGGTTTTTCCAGACCTGTAAGGTTAGAGCAAGAGTGGAGTGACAGAAGCCTGGGGGTCTCTCAGGGCAGGCAGTTGGCTGGGGGTTGGAGCCGTAAGTAGCACCGAAGGCTGACCTGCAGGCCCTGGCTTTTAATTATCTTGCAAGCAGCTGCGATAAGCTTGACTCATTTGTTAGCAACAGGAAGTATGTGGGCCGAGTAGAGCACTGAAGGGACCTGTTAAGGTAGCCCGCAGCTCGATGTTAGGGGTGGCGTAAACAGAGCTGCCCACATCAATCTGCAGGCGGCAGGAGGGAGTGAGCCCCATCCCGCAGCCTCGGGCGGGCGAGGTGAGGTGGTTCTGAAGTGTCCCTGGGGTGACAGCGGCTTAAAGAGATGAGCAGGATGCCTGCATGTATGAGTCACCAAGCTACTTCCACGCTGGCACCTGCCCACAAGTACAAGATTAGTTCTTATAAAACTCACACCTGGGGGCTCCAGGTTGGGCCGCCTGCAGCCTGGGGCAAAGGTTTAATGTGCCTGCCTGGTGTCTTGCAAAGGGCTTTCTTTCGGGCTTTCTCTTGCCAGATTCATCAGGGCCCTGGCCACAGAGGCTCGGGCTTCGTGCTCTGGAGGGTGGGTGTGTGAGACAGCACAAGATGCAGAGGACAGACCCTGAGCAGCAGGCAGGGCAACGCCGAGCTTGACGGTCCTCTTTCCCACCCTGTGCAGACCTGGGGAGGAAAACCAAGCCTGTTCCCTTGAAATCTGAAAGAGAGGTGGGTGGCAGTTGTCCCCCCACCCCCAGATACTTTAAGGGGGAGATTTTGAGCGCATACAGAGCACTGGGACCCTGTGCTGGTAGAAGTGGGGCCTTGAGCAGCAACTCAAACCTGGGCGTAAGACTTAGGCATTGGTAAGTTTTTAGAACTTTGCAGGTGACTCTGAGGCCCCTTTGGGTTGAGAACCACTGTTATATTTAGTCAAACACACTTAGAAAATTAAAATTTGAATTACTATATAATCCACCCATCCCATAACAACGTACACATCCAAAAGAAAAGAAATCAGTGTGTCAAAAAGTCAGGGGCACCCTTGTGTTTATCAGAGCCCTATTCACAGTAGCCAAGAAACGGAAACAACCTAAGTACCCCTCAGCTCATAAGTGGTAAAGTGCAGTACATATGTACTACAGAATACTAATCTTCCACAAAAAAGAACAAAACCCAACCTGGGCCTGGTGGTACACACCTGTAATCTCTGAACTTGGGGAGGCTGAGACAGGAGGCTCACAAATTTAAGCTTAACCTGGGTAATTTAAAGACTTAAAGAGACTCAGTCTCAAAATTTAAAAAATTAAGATGGGCAGAGTGCTAAGGATGTAACTGAGTACAAAGGCCTTGGGTTCGATCTCTAGTACCACAAAGAAATAGAGAATGAAATCCCGTCACTTGCGACACTATGGCTGGAAATGGAGATCATTATGTGGTGTAAAATGAGCCTGGCTGGGGATAGTGGTATTTTAAAAAAGAATCATGGGTAATTCTAGTATGTAGGTAGATTTAAAAACAGTTGGAGCAAATAAGAGCAGAAGCTATGTCTGAGATGAGTTTCACTTTCCTAAAATAGGGACATCTAGAAGCTATTTCTTTTTCTTTAAACAAGTGCTTTCCTTCTTCCTGTTTGGTTGGTAAAATGTCAAGGGCATCGCAGTCCTTCCTGCATACGCGCTATCAGGATCAATACTCTTGCTGTTATGGAAATTTACAGCAGTGGCGAGGGAGGGGGACACTGAAGATGGACCACATCACCTCTCTCTGCCTCAGTTTCCTCATCTATACAATGCAGATCATTAAAATTCCTACTTCATAAATTGTCATAGAAGTAAGTGTCTACATGACTTACCGTATTCACTCAACAGTGGTTCCTGTGCAATTATTATTATATTCGTTCAGCACGCTGTTGTTTACGAACTCACCTTCACTTTCTCTTGGGTCCAGTTTCTAAAGTAAATACGACATCACCGATGAATAGAGCAAGGTGGTTGGTGCCATGACGCTGGGCTGGGACATGCTCATGTTGGAAGAAATGCACGAGAGAGACGCTACCATTGCATGGGGAAGCCCTCTGCTCTGCCAACTCATGATTATGAAGCGTATTAAGAAAATTCTCTGGCAACCCAGGATCTTCTTTTTCTCTTCCAAGTTGAGTTTTCTGTAGCTCCACATTCATTGTAATGGAGGCAGCCTCAAACTCGTGCCATTACTGGAGTGGCTGGCCCATCAGCTCAGTTCAGCTGTCCTGGAGAGAGCAGATGTGAATCAGGGGGCACCCACCTGCTGCTGCTTCCTGGGCAGGTTGAGTGCCAGCCTGGGGGGCAGGCAGCGGTGTGCTGAGGGGGACAGAGCACACCTTGGAGTCACGGTTAGGACAGGGGGACCCTCTGATATGTGGACACACACACAAGGGAGCAGAGTCTAGAAGAATGAAGCACAGGCCAAGCCATGTAGCTGGGAGAGCATGAACTGGGGAATCACGGGAGAGATAACTTTCATTGTGTCCATCTGTGGGTGAGGTGTTGTATTAGGGTTTTTAAATGATATTTTGCAGTTCCAAGAAGTGGGTATGATGGGCTCCTCCTTGTAGTTGAGAGAACTGAACTTTAGAGGTGCTTCAGTGTCACAGCAAGTAGGTGGAGTCTCAGGTCATAGAGCAGCCTGTGACACTACTGTGTTTCAGGCATTGGAATGGCACTAAAAAAACCCTCTCAATCTCTGCTCACCTTGGAACAGCCGGCTTGACTACACCCAGATTGAGGTACTCTCCCATGGAATGATTTTAGGAAGACCCTGTGTTTAAAAAAAAATAACCTCTCCCCAAATGCCAAAACCAGAAAACCCAAATCTCACCTCAGTTTTTTTCTCATCTCATTCATATGTGAAAATGAGTACTTAATTTATGAATTTAATTTCTGAAGAGATGGAAACATTCTTCAAAGAAGTTAAGAGTTACCGTGACCTAAAAGAAGGAACATAACATAGGGGAGTGAAGTTGGGCTTCAGGATCTAATGTGTGATCTCATATTTCAAATAAACTCCCTGGGTTAAAATCAGCTAATCTAGTAAAAGTCATGTAATTGGGTAAGTTATGATGAAAAGGCAGGGATAAAATCTTATTTGGTGGAAAAATAATAAAGCATTATGAAAACACACAATTTTATTATGGTGACAATTATAAAGCAATGTGTGTGATACTGTTATGCAAAATAAGATGGGGAAATAAAAATAATAAATATTAATAGGCCCGAGAGTGCCTCCCATGCACGGACGATTGTGTAACTGGGCTGCGATGCAGCACAGTGGTTACGCTTTTAGGACACTCGGGGTTTAGACTTCCTCGTGGTACCCGTTCACTAGTTGAGTTACTCAGGCCAAGTTTACACAAGCCCCCTGACCCTGCGGTTCTGAATCTGGAAGTCAGAAGGAGCGTGTGTACTTGAGAGTGCTGTTTTTAGATCTGGATGAGTTCATGTGTTACTATCTTTTTCCTGGTGCACCGTTCTCTTTACATGAACCCTTGGTAGTAATACGGTTTTGGAATGAAAGCAAAGACTTTCCTGGTTTTTGATGGTTTTCTTAGTATTGAAGTACAGCTACAACTTAACCCTTTCAATAGCTGCCTTTACATAGACTGATCTGGCATTGTTTTTCAGCTTGGCCATGATTTTCAGAACTTTGGTAGATACCCTGGCCAACTATTCGCAGCAGGAGGCCCTGGGGAGGGAAGCCAGGCCCTCCTATGTGACACTCACAAGAAGGTGGCCAAGACAGGCCCAGCTGGTCCCTGGGTCGCCGTGAGTCACATGCTGTGGACTGGTGGCTGATTTTCAATCGTGTCTGTGTCTGCATGCTCTGCCACGCCCTCAGAGCTCTTCCATGCTCTTCCATGCCTGGGCCCCTTGCCTTCTGAAGGTCAGACTGAAAACTAGGGGAAGGAGAGGATTCTCTTTGCCTGTTAATGTATGAAATGGTGGGTGGGGTGTGGAGGTGGCACACAGGGTCAACAAAGGAAGCGGGCCACTTTCTGAGCCCAGATTCCGAGACAAACTTTAAAAGCAAACAGCACCTTGCTCCTACAGATGTCACCCTCTGGATGTTCCTGCCCTCTGAATACAGCCACAAGCGAGGGCAGCTCTGAGCACGAGCCAAGGACATGGTCTTCTGAGGGGAGCCCTGAAGCAGGTCACTGGAGCTCTTTCAGGGCCCCCGAGGGACTGGCTGGAGACCAAAGAGTAGCTTAGGTCTTGTAGGTGTCTTGTAGCTGCGCCTTGTCAGGCGTAGCTCTTTGGAAAATAGCTCTGCCATGGACTCCTAGCAACCATAAGCCTAAGTTAGGGGTCAGCAGAGCTCGAATGGCCCATGGGAGCCTGTCTAGAGCCTCAGTAACAGTTCCCAACGAACGGTGACTGCCATGAGCATGGTGGGCTGGATGCGTGGGCATCCATGTCTTACTACCCAAGGTATCTCAAGTCTCCTTAGAAGGGCAGATTCTGGTTTGCAGGCCACTGGCTTAGACACACATCTGCCAGAATGCTCCTTCCCATACTCCCCTGAGCCAAGCCATGGAAAACCCAATACCACACTCTTACCATCATCACAGGCTTCTCCAGCCACAGACATTTTCCACTCTTCTTGTTCCTCTTTCCTCTGGGGACTGTGAAGAGAAAGCACAGGGACATTTGAGGACCTATGTTCAAAAGTAGCTTCTTCCACCAAATTAGCTAATGGATGTGGGGCAAGTCACTTAACCAGATGCAGTTTCTGCATCCTTGAGATGGGACACTGACAATATATACTTCAAAGATTTAAAAAGAGCGTCTTATGTCCGTTTTCAGACTCAATGGGTGACTTTTCTCATTAAAGAAGAGATAAGATTCTTCATTTGAACTGATGCTCCGTGATGCCCCCTGCTGCTGTGCTCAGGCAGGTGGCACCTGTGCAGGGTCCTCACAGCCTCTGCGCTTGTCACCAACACCTAAGTGCCTCCTTACTTGCTGTCATGAGCCTCACTCCTGTGTGTGAGTGAGAAACTGAGATGGTGATGTTCATTTTCAGTGTAACTTGGCTGGGCCGTGCTGTCTGGAGAGATGGTCAAACACTGAGCTGGATATTTCTGTGAGGATGTTTTGGGGGTGAGGCTAACACTGAATTCAGTGGTAGAGCTGATTGCCCTCCCAGCATGTGGGGGCCGCATCCAACCCGTGGAGCACAAGTGACCTCCCCAAGCAGGACTCAAGCACAGCCTCAGCACCTGGGTCTCCAGCCTGCCCGCCCAACCTGCAGATTTTGGATGTGCCAGCCTCCATCATCACACGAGCCAATTCCTTAAAATAAATGTCTTTCTACAGAGATCACACCCGATTGGTTCTATTTCCCGGGAGAGCGCTGACTCATCTCCTGATGGGGAGGCCTCGGGAGTGGTGGCATCCTCTTCAACCTTCTCTTGCCCAAGGAGCCTCACAGGACAATGGGGCTCCCAGCCCTTTCCAGAAATAGCCTTTTTTTTTTTTTTTTTTTGTTCTCAGGGCTCCCTTTCTTGTTTATTTGCTCTTTTGTAACAAATGGAAGCAGAAAATGTGGGGATAGTATGGTGATCATTAGATCTCACTGTTTTTAAGTGAATTTCAACTCAGATGAAACCCAAAGACATACCTACTCCCCTTTTGAAGACAAAACAAACACAAGCCAATTTCCATCAGCCTCCTTCTATAATGAAAACAGTTTATATGATAGCAGTAACAATAACTAACATAGCAACTTAGTAACAGTAGTAACAATCACTGCCACTTAGAAGCCCTTCCCAGTTGTTAGGTATAAACAGGTCCATTACACGCACTATTTCTTAAGCATGACATAGGTGGGGGAGGATTCACCCAGTGTACCGAGGAAACCCCAGGTGCCCAAGCTGTACTGCTACCTTTGTCCCTGTCAGTAACTTGGAATTATCAGGAGCCTGTTTCTGGGTCATTTTCTAGCACATTCTTGCCAGTCCACTTCTAAGTCTTATCTCCACAATCTTTGAGTGATGGGATAAATAGGAAGGGGTTCATATTTATCCAGATCCGGTGGCAGAAATGCCAGTGAGTTCAGGAGGATAGGACATTGGGTGATCAAGCGCACTGGTTTTATGACTCTCCAATCACCACGTGTGGCTGGGGGATTGTCAGATAAATTTAATTTAATAAGATACATTTAAACGCTCTGCCTCTCTGGAATATAATAGCATCTGGATGATGAGTCAGTCATGAACTTCTTTAAAATAGTTGGCCGTCTTGGGGTCATGTTTGTGGTTATCAATTCTTACTGGATTGTATCACTACTTTCCAATCAACAGGGTGCTAAATAAGTGAGCTTTTATTGCATTAAGGCCACAAGGGAAAAAGGAATGCATTTGTCTAAAGCACTGTTCACGATCTATTTAAAAGTGGTAGAACATGACGGGGAAAAGGAACTGGGAAACACGCTACTTCCTTTCTGTTTCCTGCCAGCACCTGCCGGGGTCTCTGAATGCTCGTCTAGGTTTGCTGCCAGGTAAATGATGAGGCCTCAGCTGTCTTCTGAGCTCGATGGCCTTCCTGATGGCGCTGGCGCCCTTATCACCAGGGTTAGACATTTTACCCAGGAAAGCTGTGCATGGCCCCTGCAGGGACACCAGCAGTGGTGTCCATAGGGCACGGCCCTGTGGCTCTCTAAACCCAGACAGTAGAGAAAGGTTTTCAGGCTGACTGCCCTGGGCTCAAGGAGGAGCTAGGTCACTTATCAGCCTGTGACCCTGAGCAAGTTATGCAGCTTCTCTGAACCTCCTCCTCCTTATCTGTCCAGTTGTGCCACAGATACTCTTGTATGTGTGTGTGGGGGGAGTGGTGTTGTAAAAGTCAATGAGGTAATTATTATGAAATGCTGGAATATGGCCTGCAATGATAATTCATGGATGGTAGTTAGTAATCGCTCAGATTTCCCTCACCACTGGAGATTTTAAACAAAACTGTATAACCTTGCATTGAGTTGAGAAAGGCTG
This sequence comes from Dinomys branickii, assembly GCA_004027595.1. NCBI lineage: Eukaryota > Metazoa > Chordata > Mammalia > Rodentia > Dinomyidae > Dinomys > Dinomys branickii. The sequence goes on from PVLD010014943.1 coordinate 39,773, forward strand.
CCGACACCCCCCATTCCTGGGGCTTAGTCCCCAGTGGACAGTCTGGCTTGTCCTGCTGCCTCGTGTGTCCTTGCCTCAGCCCACTGCTCCTTCAGGGTAGGTCCCAGTTAAGGGGATAGGGTCGCACTATTTGATGTTGATGATGCGGAGCAGGCCCCACATTTAGTGCTTGTATTTTAGCCCTTTCACCTCCAACTCTACCTTCTAGCTTAGGACTGTGTATTCAACTTTTCTGCAAGGTCAGACCCTGAGTAGTCCATGAAATACAAGGACTCACCACACCTTGCCTTGGCTGCACAGTCTTTTCTTGGGGCAGCTGTCCAGTTCAGGGGTGTCCACTACTGTCCTCAAGGAGTAAACGCCTTGGTCAAAAAAATCGCCACTCACCCATTATGAACCTGGACATATTTATGAAGGTAAGGGAAGCCAGGGTGTGTGTGTGTGTGTGTCTGTGTGTGACTTGAATTTTCTCATTTTAATATATTCTTAAAAGAAATTTTAAAACATAAGGCAAAGAGAAAGCACTAATGAGACCCCCATGCCATCCCCTGGCCCTGGGAATGGGCAGCCTGTGCCTGCTCTTATTGCATCTGCTGCCTCTGCAGCCTCCAGCCCCTACCTCCACGCAGATTCTCTGGAGGCAAATCCAAGGCACAACCATGTCATTCATACCCACTTCCAGATGCGTGTGAAAATGATTAGAGCCCTTTAAGAACTGAAATCGCATAGCCATTACCACACTTCACAGTGGTCAATACTCAATTTTCCTTAATAATATCATTTTTATCCTCCTTCCCTCCCTTCCTCTTTCATTCCTTTGTAGTGTTTTTCCCTTTGTTTTTTGGTCCTGGAGACTGAATCCAGGGCCTTTGTGCTGAGGTACATCTTCAGTCCTTTTTTCATTTTTGAGAAAGGATGTTTCCAAGTTGCCAAATTGCCCTGTCTTTGCTCAAACTGTGATCCTCTTGCCTCAGCCTCCCAAAGTGTTTTTCTAAAAGCCTTTTTAAAGAGATGATTTATTTCCATCAGGTCCCAAATGTTTCTTAAATTATGTTTAATGTGCAGGTCTTTTCTTCTTCCCTTTTCGCTTTTTTAGTTTATATATGGAAGGAACAGCATCACTTGTCCTATGGTTTCTCACTGTTTGTATTATGCTGACTGCACTTGTGAGGTATCATTTCATCCATAGTCTGTTTCTCTGACCGCATTTTCTGTAAATTCTAGGCTTCAGAAGGGCTGGGGTGCTTGCTTTGGCAGCACACATACTAAATTTGGAATGATCCAGAAGCTCAGTGTGAGCGCTCTTACCTAGCATGCATGTGGCCCTTATTTCAGTTCATGGTACTGCAAAAGAAACAAACAAACCAACAGCCACCCTTCCTAAGTGGTCCTGCCTCCTCCCGAGGGACCTGTTGAGTATCTGTGACATAGCTGGCTCGGATCTTTGCTTTGATCCTTGCTAAGGTTTGGGAGTGGTTTGTTCCATGAGGACTTCTGTGCTGGGAGCCTGGTCCTTGTGTGGGGCGTTGAGGTGGTGGAAATCACAAGAGACAGGGCCTCATGGAAGGCAGTTATATGACTGGGTCATGATCGCCCAAGTAGGGATTGATTCTGGTCTCATGGAGTGACTGTGTTCCCACAAGAGTGGGCCACCATGAGCTTTGCCCCTTCTACTTGTGGCCAACCCTTTCTGCTTCTCTGCTACATTGTGACCTGGCTAGGGTCCCCTTGCCAGGATACTGGAGCCATGCTATCTGGACTCTTCAGCCACCACAATCATGACCTTCTTACTTTAGAAAGCACCTGGCCTCAAGTGTTTTGCTATAGCAACACAAAATAGGCTAATACAATCCATTATTTCAGTAGCGGTTACAAAGTGGTAATATTCTAACACTGATTCTCTCATTTATTAGTTGAAAGACTTCCATAAAAAGAAACTCTTCCTTATAAACTGTTTGGGGGCTGGGGGTGTAAATTAATGGTGGAACACTTGCCAAGAATAGGCAAAGTCTTGGGTTCTGTCTCCAGCACCAACACAAAAGAACAATCAAACACCCCTCAACAGTGGTGACAACGCTATATGGTCATCTTACGCTGCAGTTTATCTAGCAAGGATCAATTAAATCCTTGATTCTTGCCCTGTGTATGCTTTTGGAATGTGAAGTTGGATCCATGACACCCTTCAGAGGTGGTTAGTGTGTATTTATTGTCAAGTGTAATTATAATCTCATGGAATTTTTGTGTATAGGATGTGTCTCAATTTACTGAAATAATATTCTGACTGGTTCTCAAACATTTTCTGTTTTTGTGAGAGTCTTTTCTTGTTGGCTTCTCAATGCTAGACACACCCTATTTATCAGTTACTCCCTTGCTGCCCGCTGTGACAAATATTCTCTGCACGTCTTGTTCATTTTGTGTCCTGGACCAAAAGCCAGCAATCTCTTCCATGAGACCTACTTTTTTTAAACATAATTTTTTTCAATGATATTTAAAAATCACAAGCTGTTTCTAGCCTTTCTTTTTTTTTTTTTTTTGGCGGTACTGGGGATTGAACTCAGGACCCTGCGCTTGCTAGGCAGGCGCTTATTCCACTGAGCTATATCCCCAGCCCCCCTAGCCTTTCTTTTAGTGGACAGAATTATAAACAGCACATAAGAGAAAATAAGTTATGAGTTCATACTAATACTCTGAATTGGATTTTAGTGTTGTGGGGTTTTTATATTAATTTATTTGTTTTTATTTATATATATATATATAATCTCCCTTTACCTAAGCTCTTGATTCTAAACAATATTAACATGATTACTTATTTGCCTTTGAACACATACTGCCTATCAGAATAATATAGTTTTCATTGCTAACCGTGTGATTTCTGAAAACAGTTTAATATTTTAAAAAAGTTATTATTATTTGTCATTAGGATCTATCTCAGTAGGGACACATAGTTGTATAACTTTAAAATTACTTAGATTAATTCTCCAGTGATTGTTGCCAGTTCAATGCACAGTGAAGTCTATTTCATTTTTAATTTTTTCAGTCATTGTTTTCTTTTTGTTTTGATTTAATGTGTTTTATAATTATGTAAATAATTTACATTGTTCCAATGTCAAATCTATACCATAAATTCTATTCAGAGAAGTTCCAGCTTCTCGTCTGCTCTTTCTACTTGATCCCTCTTTTGTGTGTGGAAACCAAAGGGCTTACCTTCTACTTTCTAAAGTACAGGAAAATGCATGCAAATAATGCACTCATGTATGCACATTACTTTACACACATATATACATGTTATATACTATATTTATGTTATATGTACATATATGTGCATCTCCTCATTCTTCGATACAGATAAATTGTAACACACTGAATATATTTTTTGGGTTTTCTTTTTAGTGCTGGGGTGTTGAATCCAGGACCTTGCACATTCTTAGCACACCCTGTACCATTGAGCTAAACTCCCAGCCCATATACTTTTTTTCTACCATTTTTTTTTCACTCAACAGCATAATTGCTTCATAATACTATATAGGAATTGTCTTCATTTTTTTTTTTGAGTTTTTGAAATTTTAATTGATGCATAATAATTGGATGAATGTATGGGATACAATGTGCTGTTTTAGTACATGTATACAATGTGTAATGATCAAATCAAAGTGACTGGTGAAATCCATCATTTCAAATACTTATTATTTCTTTGTGTTGGGAGCATTTGAAATCCTGTCTATTACCTATGTGAAATTTACAATTAAACATCGCCAACCATGGATGTCCTACTATGCTCTAGGACATTAGAAGCTACTCCTGCTATTCAGCTGCACTCCATGCCTGTTAACCCACCCTTTCTCCATCCCCTCCTAGCCTCTAGCAACTTATGCAGGTCAACTTGCTACTTCTATAAGACTGGCATTTTTGGCTTCCACATACGAGTGGGAACATACAGTGTTCGTCTTTCTGTGCCTGGGTTATTCCACTTAGCAAGACGTCCTCCAGGTCCATCCTGATTGCCACAGATGATGGGATTCCATTCTTTTACAGCTGACAACATTTGTGTTATACATATGCTGCATTTCTGCGTCTATTTATCTATGGATGGACACCTGGGATGATTCCAACATGAGAGGGCAGATATGTTTTAAGTGTACTGTTGGGTACATCTAACCTATAGTGGATTGTTGGATCATTTGGCTTCTCCATCTTAGCGATGTTAATAATGTCTGTGCTAATTCACATTCCTATCAACAGTGTATGAGAGTTCCCCCTTCTCTGCCTCCTCACCTGTATTTGTTGTTTTTATCTTTTTGGTCATAAACATTTCAATGTGGGTGAAATGATATCTAATTGTGGTTTTGATTTGCATTTCCCTGATGGTTTGCGATGCTGAGGAACAGCTTTCACTTTTTCCTTATTTAATATGATGTTGGCAGTAGGCTTGTCATAAGTAACTTCCACCTGATTGGAATAAAATCCTGTATTTGTTTTCTTCAGGTTTTTAAAAAAAATCATGAATAGATGTTGGATTTTGTCAAAGGCTTTTTCAGTGTCTGTTGAGATTATCATGTGATTTTTGTCCTTCTTTCTCTTTGTGTGATGTATTTTATTTATTCATTTGTGTATGTTGAACCATCCTTGCATGCCTGGGATGAAGCTATGTGGTCATGATGTATGATATTTTAAATGTTTTGTTGCATTCTATCTGTCAGTATCTTGTTGAGGATTTTTGCGTCTATGTTCGTTAAGGAGATTAGCCTGTAGTTCTCTTTTTTTGGCTAGGTCTTTTGTTTCGGAATCTAGGTAATACTAGCTTCCAGGAATGAGTCTGGTAGTACTCATTGCTGTTCACTTTTATTAGAGTTTGAGGAGTATCAGTATTAGATCTTCCCTGAAGTTCTTGTAAAATGCAGTGGTGAATTGATCAGATCCCGGGCCCTTTTTAATTGGTACAGTTTTTATTCTGCTTCAGTCTCATTGCAAGTTATTAGACAGTTCAAAGTTTTTTTTTTAATCTTCTTGGTTCAGTTTTGGTAATTCATATGTACTAGGAATCTGTTTCTTCTGGATTCTATGATTTATTAGAGTTTCAGGTTCTTAAGATAGTTATTAATAATCTTCTGGATTTCAGTGGTTGGTATTCTTCTTTTCTAGTTACATCGACATGGGTCTTGTCTTTTCTTCTTCTGGCAAGTTTAGCTGTTTGATTACTTTGTTTATTCTTTTGAGGAATGAGCTCTCCAGTTCACTCATTCTTTACATTTCATTAATTTCTGCTCTGATATTTCTTTGTACTAGCTTTGAATTTGCATGGTTTTTGCTTTTCTAGGATTTAAGGTGCATCATCAGGTTATTTATAATTTGGGTTCAATCTTTTTATCCAATGTGGTTATTCACAGCTATAAATTTCTCTGTTAGGACTGCTTTCATTATGTCTCATGGGTTCTGCCATGTTGTATGGGCATTATTTAATGGGAACTGTCCAATTTCTTCCATGACCCATTCATTATTCGGGAGTAAATCGTTTAATCACTATGTGTTTGTATAATTTGTAGGTTTTTTTGTCATTGATTTCTAGTTTCATTGCACTATGATCTGATAATGTATGGCATAATTTTATTCCTTTGTACTTATTTAATAGTGCTTCCTGGGGTAATATGTGGTCTCTGTTGGAGAAAGCTCCACGTGCTGCTGAGAAGAATGTGTATTCTCTTGTGCAGTGGAACACTCTGTTGGTATCTATTACATCCAGTTGTTCAGAGGCCTGGTCAACTCTGATATTCTTTGTTGAATTTTTATCTAGTTGATCTATTTGTGATACTGGGGTATTGATGTTCCCCCTGTAATTGTGTTGATGTTCATCTGATCTTTCATGTCCAGTAGGTTTGCTTGCTGGAAGTTGAGTATGCCAGTAGTCAGTGCATATATGTTTGCAATAGTTATCTCTTCCTGTTGAATTGTTCCCTTAACCAATATGTCATAATCTTCTTTGCCCCTCTTGATCAGTTTTGGCTTGAAGTCTACTTTGTCTGAAAGCTATGCTTGCTTGGTTTTGGGCTCCCATTTCATGGAATAATGTTTTCTATCTTTTCATATTTAGTTTGTGGATTTTTTGGAATAAATACATTTCTTGTATACAGCATAACATTGTATTTTTTCAACCTGCCAATCTGTATCCTTTGATTTAGGAATTGAGACCATGCACATGCAGTGTTATTACTGAATGGTATTGACTCATTCCTGCCATTACATTATCTTCCTGCTGCTGATCCCCCACCACCGTTTAAAACTGCCCCCTTTTTCAGATATATTCATGCTGCCAGACTTTTTGGGGGATAATATTTACTTTATTATCTCTGTCTAGAATATCCTTGAGAATTTTTTTGAGTACTGGAGAATTTTTTGGAGTGTTGGTCATTCTTAAGGTGCTCTTTGTCCTTGAAAAAATCTTATTTCTCCATCATTTTTGAAAGATAGTTTTGCAGGATATATTTATTAATCTGGGTTGCAAGTAGTTTTCTTTTAGGTCTTGAACACTTCATCTTAGGTTAATGTTTCTATCATCCCGCAGCTTTTGGAGTCATTTCCCGTAATCCCTTGTTTTCAAGGTATTTCTGAGTATATTATCACCTGAGTCATCCTTACTTTCTAGATCTGCTACCCTCTCTTAATATTGGTCACCTTTGATGCTCACACTTTCAACAGATTTTTTAAAAATCTACTGGATTTCTGTTTGATACCTTTTTGTGGACTCCAATTCTTGTTTAAACTGGTCATTATGTTTTGTATAATTTTGTTTAGCTCAGCTAACTTTTTATTAGTGTTTTCTTTAAGCTTGCTGATCACTTTGTTTATTAAATCCATTATCTGTTTAGTTATGTCACCTTTAAACTTATCTAGACCTTTATTGATTTTTTTTTTCTTTCTTTTATCACATCATATAATTCAGCCATTTGTTTTTTTATTTTCTCCTCACTGATGCCCCATGTGTCAGCTTTGGGGAAGTTAGGAGTTTTGGAGACATTTTATTGCCCTGTTTTCTCATGTTTCTATTGTTTGTGGGCCGAGGATGCAGAGTCATTTAGAGTGAAAAGATTTGTTACGTAGTATAAAAAACTTTTTCGTTAGTGTCTGCCTTCCAGTGATGTTATCTTGGCTTTGATTGTGTTTTAGTATGTATCTACCTCTTTGATCTGCACAGTTTACTGGGAATGGACTGCATCAGGTTTTGCAGTGAGAATCCCAGCTGGTTATAACAATGTCAGCAGATCCAACCGTACCTCAGTCATGTACATTAAAATTTCTTTTCACATTTTATACTTTTATTCATCCCCCATACAGATGCACTATATTGCTACTAATAGGAAGGATAGGGTGTGAAGGGAGGGGTAAGAAAGAAGGAAGAGGAAAAGAGTAAATTAATAAGAAGAAAAGGAGAGAAGATAAATATCAACAGATAAAAAATAAACAGGATACCCACTCTATTGGAATTATTTTTATAGCTGGAGTACAGGGCTAGTGTTGAGAGCGTTTGAGGGAATACTTCTGGAAGAAGGAGGAGAAGGAGACACAGAGGGGGAGGTGAAGTTGGAGACCGGGGGAAGCTGTGAGGATATTGCTTATCTTTTTAGTTATATTTTTAATGTTTTAATTTAAATTTTTATGTTGCTCAGGATTTAAACCCAGGACCTTGTATGTATTAGGGAAATGTTCTACCACTGAGCCAAATCCCCAACCCTTTATTTACATTTTTAGAAGCTCTTATATGTTAACTATATTAACCTTTTATCTCTTATGTGCTGTATTTTTAAAAATTTACTTTTTTCTGCTTTGCTTTTGGTGTTCATTACCATGCAAATAATTTTAAAAATGTGTGTGTGTGTGTGTGTGTGTGTGTGTGTGTGTGTGTATTTTTTTTTTCCCCCTTGAGACAAGGTCTTACTATATAGTTTAGACTGTTCTTCAACTCAGTATGTAGCCCAGGCTGGCTTTGAATCTACTTGTCTCAGCCTCTGGATGCTGGGATTACAGGCGTGTGCCACCATGTCTGGCAAGACAAAGATATGTTAACATTATTATCAGTCTTTTTATTGTTGCTTCTAGATTCTGATCTATAGTTAGAGAAGTGTCAAAAATTTCCTGGTTTTAGAGTAATTCATCTGTGTTTTATTCTTGATAATTCCTTTCCTTAATATTTAAATATCTGATCTACTTGAAATTTATAATGATATGTGGTGTAATGAGTGGATCTTTTTCCATATTCAGTTAGATTTTGGACTAGAATTGGGCAGGAGCTGCCAGGTCAAGGTTTATCTACAAGCGAGGATCAAAAATATGGTGAATAGTAAAATTATTTAAAGATAAATTGCCATCATTCCTCCTCAAAATATCTCTTTTGAAACGTATTTATCGTTTTTGCCACTTTCTGATGCAGGTCTGGAAGTCCTGTTTCATGAGTGTCTTTACAAGGTGTGATGAAAGGGCAGTGAACGCTGCTGTTGAACGCCCTCCGGGGGAAAGGCAGGCTTGGAAAAACATGGCGTGTCTTCATCACCTTATTCACAGGCTATGGCAGCACGTGACTTCTGGCTTTTCCCTAGAGTCAAGGTAAATGTTTTGATTCTATTTAGGACATTGAGATAGTCATAACGGTGCAACTAAATACATACAAAAAGCAGCCTTTATAAGGCCACGGGATGGGGTAATTAGCTTGCTGGTGGCTTAGGCTAATTGCTGTGGGTTTCAGGTCTAAATGTGGTTGAGAAACAAATGAGAAAATATTCAAGACAGAAAAAAATATAGCTGAGGACTCTAGAAAAGTAATTTATGGGCTGGATGCGGTGGTACATGCCTATAATACCAGCACTCGGGAAGGCTGAGGAGGTAGAAGGATTGGAAATTTAAGCCCATTCTGGGCAACTTCATGAGACCTTGTATCAAAATTTTAAACAGGGCTGGGATGTAGCTCAGAGCAAAGGCACTGGGTTCAATCTTCAGTATCAGAAAAAAATAAATAAATAAGTCATTTATGGGTAATGTTAAGACCTCTTCTTCTTTGGTTTTTAATATATTTTTAAGTGACTTGGCACCATTTTGAGATAAGCAGGGTTCAGGCTCCCTAACAGACCCCTCCACTTAGTTTCCCTCAATTGATGGAGAGAACAGAGCCATGAACTCGGGGGACGGGATGTGCTCTCAGGGGTCTAGATTAAGATTTCCAAATCCATGTTGATAATAGACAGAGAGGTCAAAGAATTGTGCTGAGACTGGGATTCAGGTCCCCAGTGGCATCTCCAAAGTCTGCGATCTCAAACTCTATGCTTTAAGGAATTAAAGACAAATTATTAGAAACGTGAATCAAGGTGGGACGAAAAAGTTCTTATTGCCCACATCAGGTTTGAGAAATCTATTATGGACACTGAGTCTCATGAGCCTGGGTCCCTGGTAATTCTCCCCACATTCCTTTGCCTCATGACCAAAGAATAAAGGGACCTACATTCTAAAGATACTGGAACATTTGCTTACAAATATCCAAGGTCCTTGTAGAGCAACACTAAGTTCCAGGATGAAGGTCAACAAGTCACATTAGTGTGCTGGGAGTATGGAGAGGATTTGCAGTGTTGAGGGAGGGTAGGTTCTGGGAAACCCACTGAGAGGAGATAATTCAACTGTTGCTCAGATTGTGGTGCTCCTGGTTATGAAAAACTTTGAGTAATACTGGTCAGTGAGACCTTCTGTGTCTGAACTGAGCTGTGATGAGAGTAACTGCTTCTGTTTTTAGCTGTAGGAGAGGATGACTTCCTCCTGACAGCTGAAAAGAGAGGGACCTGGTGCATGTGGCTCGGATGATGCTATTTCTCCACGATGAGGGCAGTTGGGAAGAGAGGGAAGGGGCTGTCAGCTGGAGAGGTGGAGGAACTCTGGCTCAGCACAGTAAGGTGCTTGGCATCATCAGTCCATGAAATGACACCTGAGCAGATTCCTCAGGCGGGCAGAGCTCCCCCTGGTTCCCAGTGAGGGCTGATGTAATGCGGGAGCTCTTGGAAACGAGCTTGAGGGAGGGCTGGCTACCGGGAAACTCCTGGGGCGGAAGGCTTGCTACTTTGGCTGTGGATCTGTGGGTCAGTCAGTCTACGTAGTGGACGTGGGCCACCACTAGCCAAGTCACTGTTCCTCTCCAGTAAGTAGAGAGTGTTGGGGACATGTTCAGTGCTTGCACCTGGGCCCTGAAGAGGGTAGCATGTAAATGCTTGGATTTTTATCTATTTTTTTTAAGCCAGGCTTAGACACAACCCTAGAGAATTTATTTTTACTCTCTTTATTTGTAAAGTAACATGAATGACCACCCCCCCAGCGCTGTGGAGATAGAGGGAGATAACACAGACAGTAGTCATGGAAGCGAGTGCACAGGGTGAACATCTAAACCAGTAGTTCTCACTTCAGCTCCGCCCTGTAACCCAGGGGGGGTTAAAAGACAGTTTTACCAAAAAGCCAAATAAAAGCCCCTGTACTAAAAACTTGTTATTTGTACTCAAGAAACTTGTAAGGGATAAAAAAGGTGAAGGAGTTTGGTTAATTTTTAGCCAAGTCTTGTGTTAACTGCCATTGATTTTGTTTTTCTTTTTTCTTTTTTTTCTTAGCATGGTAGTTTATTTATTTTTTTTATTTTAGAAACATAAAAGTACAAAAACATATTGACAAACAGACACCCATTATCATAGAA